>JALHBW010000010.1:0-55331 GCA_024339985.1 Tolypocladium endophyticum
AGAAAGAAACCATCAAGGTTAATATTTTCAAAAAAAAAAAAATGTGACTCATGCCAATACATGCACGTGATAAGTGAACGAGAACATCATCTTTGGTTGGGCACGTGACACAGCCTCAGGCTTTATATTCACACCCTCCTGCGCCAGGCACGCACTCATACTCCGCTTCTTCAACACTTTTCTTGACCAGATTTTCTTTCGTAGCTTGCTCAAAGGAGGCACATAGGCACCATTTTCTCATTTGCTCGTTCGAACGAGTCCTCCTACATCCTCTGTGACACCCTCCCCCACCCAAACGTTAACATCCTACTACACCTGCCACCGCGGCGAGACAAAGGGTTTATTTTTTCTGTATCCAAAAAAGAGGACATAAAAAAGATACTCGAAAACATGACGGAAGAAACATTCTCTACACCAAGAGAGGTCGATTCTGAGGATAGTGACGATAATGAATTGTCACAGGAGGAGCTCAAGCGGTACTGCGTGGCGATCCTCCACGGCCAGCAAGTGCCTCGCGAAATTCTACTCGATCATAGCGATGGGCGGCGGAAACCACGTCTTTGCTTCGTCCACGCTTTGCGCCACTGTGAGGGCTTCGCCAGGCATCCAGATGTCATCTCGTTGTGCACTGCAATCGATGATGCCCGGGACGCCGTCTTCGCCAGGACCTACCACGCGCGCCTCATCATGGACAACATGGTGCCGGATATGGACGTCAGCAGACCCGAAACGCTACCGTACTGCATATGGTATCCGAAGGTGGCGCTGGAGTCGACGTACCGAGAGCTGGTCAAACGATATCCCACACTCAAGTACCAAGTGGCGCGAGCTTGCGCTGTGGCCAACTACTCGGCTCTCTACGAGGAACTCGATATCCTTCCCGAGGTCGCCGTTGCCGAGGAGGCTCGCGCATCAGGCTCTGTCATCTACAAGATGGTCATGGACCAGCTCGTGCGGTATCGCGTCATGGACGACTATGAGCGCACCATTCTCTCGCATCCGAGGCCAGCTTTTTTAAACGCAGACACGGCCGTGGCACCTCTGCTCAAGCACACATTTGCCTACGACAGGCCGTGGTATAGTATGCCTACGCCGGTCTTCGACCTCTTGGAAGATCAGCACCTAGGCTTGGAGTCCGTGCCCTATAACGGAGACGAGTTTGGGGCTGAGGACCAATGGCTGTTGTACACACCACTGCTCGGCGATCTGCCGCCTATGCCCGACAAAGACCTGCTCATCCTCATGGCCGCCTATCACGGCAACGTGGATCGGTACGTGCGTCTCCGGCGGCCCAGGATGATCGAGAACGAGTATGCATGCTGCCTGCGAGGCATCTACCACAGCACGCCGTTCGCCAAGTGGTGGTATGAGCAGCCGAACATCGACTTCAACATGATCAAGGCCTCGAGAGCTCGGTTCACCATGATGAACGATATTTCCTGGCTTGAGGAATCGAATCCAAATTCAGCCCTGCCCTACCTGATCTGGTGGCCGGTGCAGCCTCAGTACCGCACCCTCGAGGCCCTCGTCAGACGCGAGCCCAAGATGGCACAAGCTGTCGGGCACGCGTGCGTATTCTGTGATTTCGAGCAGCTCTACGACGAAATCAAGCCGGAGCCCACAGACACACTCATCTGGGAGGCGCGTGAGCAAATGAGGATGCGCTACTACGACGACTTGATGCAAAGGAGACGGGAGGTTCCCGCGGGCTGGAAGGAGTCGGACTTTGAGCCGTGGCCCATTGAGGAGCTCACGCCGACAGTGCTGTGCGAGCGAGGGCCAGCCGGCCTCTTTGGAAAGGTATACGCGAGGCTACTGGAGAGCGACATGCCTATGGTTGGGCCGTACAGCGGATATGACCCCAACGGCAGCTACGTGGATACATTCATGTGCAGCGCCGAGTGGCTCATCAAACGAGCAGCCGAGGACGTCTACATTTCCCTGCCGTTTGAAGAATCCGACGGCGAGAATGAATAGCACATGGTGGCAAAACGGGTCAGAGACTGTGAACACGTGGATCGCACAAGTGGCAAGCAGGAAGGGGTTTTTTTTTTTTTTAAATTACGAGACGGCTCAAGCCGCGCCCCGACACGGCTCAAGCCGCGCCCCCCACGCCTTCCACTGGCGAGTATCGACCCCATTCGGAAGGAGCTAGTGCACGAAGGGGTTACGCAGGCGGGCATGCTACCAAGTTCTGAGCCGCTGTTGGTCTTCGGCGTCGGACCGATGTCGACTTGTTGGTCAGCATTCACCTAACGACTTCTTTCCCCTCCCGCACACACCGGGAGAATTGATGTTGGCTCTACCGCATTTTGGCTGACATTGACGATCCTTTTTGTCATAATCGCTTCGGACATTGCTCTTTTGTCAGTTGGGGAAATACAAGACTTTGGGACAAGGGGAAAAAAATCCCTAACACTGCGTGTCTTGTGACAGCCTGTCTTGATGGAAATTTGTCCTTGTAGGATTTTCGGCCCATGCCGAGGTTGTAGCCTGACATAAATCCCTCATCGTTGGTTGAGGCCATGCATATATACAAGGTTGAAATAGTGGGAACTTGAATTCGGCCTCGAAGAAGGCCGGCCCGTAGAAACGAATATAAAGAGAGGGGTGGCACCGAAAAGGGTTGGAACTTCCAGAGTTGGATGATTGAAGAAGAAATCGGCTTTCAAGAACAAACGGAAATCTGATCGCCAAGACCAAGCAGACACCTCATCGCCAAGACTCAAATCGGCAGCCATGTTCTTCACCTTTAGCAAATCGGACAATACGCCTACGATCCCCTCGAGGCCGCACAATGCCACGGCTTGCTACCATTGCCGGGGAAGAAAGGTGATTCTTGACCATGCCCCTCTTTTGGGGTCGACCTATCCCTGACATGACCTAGGTCAATTGCTCCAAGGAGCAGCCATCATGCAGAAGATGCACCAGCACCGGTCAGCCCTGCTACTATCCCACGGCCAACTCGCCGTTCCGATGCAAGCCGGCCCAGGGCCACGGGGGAGGGCCCAATCCCATCCCGACAAGGTCTGCCAAGGAAGGTCTTGGCTTGGGGTTGAGCGATGCGCCCACAACACCCTTGGCGTCCATAACCCCAGTCTACTCAGTCTTCACTCCGCCCAATCAAGACCTTTCGCTTGTCCCCGTAGACTATGGCAGCGAGACGACGACACCAGAGGAGCTACAACAGACGGTACGGCAAGAAGCCCTATTTCTTCCGTCTCCCAGCTCGCAATCCCCCATAACGCAGTCTCTGTTCGAGTACAATGTCCAGCTTTCGAGCCGAACCGCATCAGAAGCAAGCACAAGTCAAGGCTGCCGGTGTGGCGACCTCATTGAGCAACAGCTAGCTGCCGTCCCGGGAGAGCACGAGATGGCCCTCTCGATGCTCTCGGCTGCCATGGACAGCATCCAAGTGATAGCAGAGGTGTGCAGGTGCCATGACTGTCTGTCGTGCCGCAAATCCGTCATGTTGCTGCTCGTGCTGGCCGAGAAGCTGGCTGAGCATCTCCAGGGGCTCGTCCATCATCGAGACTGGGCCACCAACGACGCCGTGACTTGTGCTGTGACTATGGGCGCGCACGAGGTCAAGTTCACCGACGACTTTACCCTTGTCTACGGGGGCCTGATCCACTTGCACTTGCGACGCCTGTTAGCCATCTTGCACCGGCTCGGCCAGAGCATACTCGAGGCTGGGTGGTCTATGCAGCTGGATGTGCTGTCTGGAGTATGTAAGTGCCTGCGTGAGATGGGGCAGAGTATGAACTTGGAATGAATGTTTGCGACCCCATTGGCATCTTTCTGTTGGGGAACATAGGTTGGCCAGACGGGCCCCAAAGGGGGGTGGTGTAGGAGACGAGTGTACGAAATGATGAAAAGAGGAGAATAAGAAGAATAAGAATACGAATAAAAATATTACTATGAATGATGAGAATGATCAATCTTGTCCCCGTAAGCAGTGAGCGATGGAGCTGCTTCTAGACTCGGACGGCCATTCCTTCTTCGAGCCTCCAGCAACTCGACGAACCGGGGCCGTTATGTGTGTACTCTGATATGATGAGACTTTAAAGTTATTAACCAATCAAATGCTCATATTTTCCGCCCTATCTATTAGAATAATTGGACCGCCTCCTTAAGTAGATGTAGCATCAACTTAAAGATGCAAAGCGCGTTCTTAAAGAAACCGCGCTTCCCAGTCCATGCAGTATCAGACAATCTATGCTGCATACGAGGCCGAATGATGAGACGGAAGCAATCATCAGACCGAGAATTGCGGACTCGAGATGCTGTGTTGGGCACTGTGGATTGTAGACACAATGAGATTCTCAAAGCTCAGATTCAGCAAGAGAGCGGTGCCAAACATGACCAAAACTGAAACAGTGTGAATGATTGGTGCTTTGCATTCCTCATCATGAGACTCGACCTTGTTGGACACGGGTTTCCGAATCGAATCCGGCACAACGATCATCCATCCCAGCAAGCACCTGATGAAGGGACTATTTTTGGGGGGAGGTGGGGGAATGCGGGAGCCCCTCTCATACGCCAGTAAATACAGGCATCTGGTGGGGCTGAAATTTAATCACCTCGGGGCCCAGACCAGGTTCCAGCAATATAACAGGGGACTGCCCCATGAGAACCCTTATTACCCGTCTTTGTCCTCTTCATCCACATGTTGGTACCGCCCAATGGTCTGCCCGAAAGTGAAGACAAACAAACCAACAAACAGAAAAGACGAATATAAAACCACTACAAAGTGTATTCCATCTACAGACTCGATACATGGCGTCGACTGCATCCAAAAAGGCGACATCCACGCCCTCCGGAGCCTGGCCAAGCCTGGTAACGCAGTTCTCGGCCCCAATCTCATGTTCCTCGATATTCAAGCTGGTAGAGTCTCTGACAACTCTCGAAGATGGCGGTCAAAACATAACCTACAGATGGACTTCGTCCATCTTCACGTCGGACCAGGCCGATCCGAGATTCTCAGCCTGTCAACCACCAGGATGGGAGCAACGACACCTACAGTTCAGCCCAGGCGTGTGTCCTCGCGGCTGGGGATACTTTGACATGACGGCTACTTCTTCAGCCTCGGCGACCGTGTCCGAGGCATACTGTTGCGCAAGGTGAGAGCGCAAACGCAGAGCGGGTTCCCACCCCGTGCGTCACGGAGTTGACATGTATTTTTGAGCAGCGGCTATAGTATGCATGATGAATCGCAGACCCTAACCTGTATCCACTCAACCTTGACCAAGGACCATGCAGTCACCATGCTCCGACACTCGCCTTGGCTAGTCAGCTGGCAGCCCACAGATACGACCTCCTTTCCCATATCGCTACCAGAACTAACGTCATCCCGCTTCGTGGCGCAATGGACACCGGGCCGTACCCTCGCCCCGTATGATGGCTTCGATAGTCATACCACCGGATCTTATGACATGTTTGACATTCGCGGCGGCACCCTCGCTGCCATCATTGCTGTCCCCGTAATCATCTTCTTGCTCAGTGTGGGCGGTTGCGTGGCCTGCTTCGTCGTTCGCCGGAACAGGAGGCGTCGTCGCAGGCTGCAAGGTGATGCTG
The DNA here is from genome assembly GCA_024339985.1 of Tolypocladium endophyticum. NCBI lineage: Eukaryota > Fungi > Ascomycota > Sordariomycetes > Hypocreales > Ophiocordycipitaceae > Tolypocladium > Tolypocladium endophyticum. The sequence goes on from JALHBW010000010.1 coordinate 5,578, forward strand.
CAGCCAACGCAGCCAGCCTCGAGCTTCATCAGCTGTCTGTCGACAGATCAAGAGACGCAAAACCTACGAATATTACGTAAAAGAACGGCAGGGGGCGGGTTGGAAGGGGAGAACAATAAACGAGTTGGAGAGGAGGAGGGAGGAGTACGATTCGTGTAATTAACGACTGATTTGCCGCGAATAAGCGAATAGCATTTGGCATTTTGATCATTCTTCATACTTAGATGCATATCACTTAAATATCTATCATAATCTTAATACCGTCATCCCTTGTTTTCAACTTGTATTTCACTTGCTGCTCCATCTATCTTATTCTGATGACATAGCCGCCGTTTTCCATTGAAAGTACATTGATGAAGGGAAAAAGAAGAGCACCAATGCGGTGGAAACTACGCCTTCTCGGCAGAGAGGTAGTAGTATTGGGCACTGGTGTGGAACACTCGGACACCATTGGCACCTCGTTTAAAATCGCCATTTCGAACAGAAATCTTCGGGTTGGCCATGTCGTCGACGTAGACCTGGATCAAGTCGCCGATGGCCTTGACGCGAATGTGATAAAACTGGTTGTGCTTGACGGAAAGGTCGGAGCGACCCAACTCGGTCCAGCTACCATCCGCGCGGCCCAAGACGACGAAATTTCCGGTGTCGATGCCGACATAGTAGCCGTGGTAGCTGTCGCTGCCCTGGGCAACATTGCTGGCCCGAATTATGAGGCCAGCGTTACCGTCGCCATCGGGAATGTCCATGAGGGTTTCGACAATGACATCGTCAAAATAGGTATCCAGGATGGCCTTGCCCGAGTCCGCCTTGGCTGCGTTGAGGAAGTGGTCGTGAGAATCAAAACCGCCGTCGGCAATCTTCCAGCCGACCATATTTTGGCTGAATCCGTCGTACACGACGGGCGAGATGCGGATGTTGTCGAACGTGGCGCCCGTTGAATAGGTGCGGACGCCGACCAATCCATTGCTGTAGGTATTGTCAAGGGTGACGAGCTTAAGCTGGTCGTTGAAGTAGACGTAAATCGCGTTGGCGTTGGCCGTGACCCTGATGGTGACAGTCTGGCCGACTTTGACATCAAAATCAGCAATCATCAGCTGGTTCCAGTTGCGGTCTGAGCGACCCAGAATGACCTTGTTGTTGACGGCATCGATGCCGGCGTAGTATCCGCGGTACGAGTCTGCTCCGGCGCTGAGCTCCGAGGCGCGGAAGATGACACCGGCATTGCCGGATGCGCTGTCGATGCGCACATTGGCAGTGTATACAAAGTTGCTCAACGCGGCGTTGAGCACCGCCTTGGCTGTGAAAGTGTTGGAAGCTACCAAAGACTTGGACGAGGCGTCAAAGGAGCCGTCAATGGTGGCCCAGCGCTGGTTGGTGCCGTCGTCAAAGTTGTAGTCGCGGATGATGCCGACACAGGCCCAAGTGCTGGCCCAGATCCCAGCGCAGCTATCTCCCGCACGCGGGTTCCAGTTGCTCATGTCCCTGACCGTGATGCCATATTGGGAGGCAATGTCGGTGCAGGTCTGGCCCGGCTGCACGTAGTGGAATTGGCTGCAGACGTTTACCATGTCGGGCTGGTAAGGAGATGGGGTGTTGATGCTGCGCAGTATTATATCTCAGTACGCTGGAGAAAGACGGAAAGGGAGTCATGAGGAAACACTTACCCGTTGGGCGGGTTGGTCGGGGTTCCTGGCTGAGCGCCAACGACGTGCACACATGCGTACGTGTCAGCCCAGAGACCGGCACACTGGTCACCGACCTTGGGGTTCCATGTCTCGAAGTCTTGCACGCTGATGCCGTAGGCGTCGGCGATGCTGTGGCATTGGTCACCCTTCCGGACAAGGTAGAACTTGTCGCAGTTGTCCACCATATCCGGCTGTGTAGGGGTGGGTGTGGCGATGCCTATCCGGCGAGTTCAGTACATGAGCGCAACGCCTCAGCACGCCCAGAGGGTATTTTGTTTTATAACGCACCGTTGTTTGGCTTCGTCGAGGTTGACGTTGTCGTCGTCGGCGGCACCGGGGTGACGGGGGGAGGAGTCGTCGAGGTTGAAGTGGTCTGCTTGGGCTCATCGCGAGCCTCGACGCAGTACGATTCATTTTTCTGGAGGTTATCGCAAGCGGGTGTGATGGAAGGGTTCTATACCAGCAACGCCGTTAGATGCCCATGCTACGATTGCCGAACAAGAGCTTTCCACGCACCCAGCGCAAAAAGTCGGCCATCGTCCCAGATACAAAGTTGTCCACGACGAACTGGCACGTGTGGGATCCGTCATTGTCATACCAGAAACTACAGTACTTTGTCGTGTTGGGGTCCGTCTTCATGCCGGGAGTACGTCCGTCGGCAGAGACGAGAGCCACCAAGGCGGCTCCGGTAAGGAGAGACTTGGCAAACATGATGAATGAATGTGGGTGCCTTTACTAAAAGAGTGAAGTAAAGGCGAGAGAAGATCAAGTAAAAGAATGACTGCCAAGAAAGGCCCAATATTTGTGAATGACGAAAAAGCAAAAGAAAATGGTCAAATTCGAGAGAGGCACATCTTTATATACGAAGGCCCAACGATGCTTGCTTCAGACCATGACAACCATGGTTTCTCAGGATTACCCTGTTCCAGTCGATTGCCTCGTAGTGTTGCGGTACCCGCGGCCCTCAGGGCTACAAGTTAAATTTCCTCTTTGGGTTCTTGGCGAGTGGCTTTGAGTCGGGGATTCGCCAAATCAAGTAATCTCCCGCCCTGGAACCCACCGCCACGCTAGTGGAAGAGGAAATCCAAAGCTGGATACGCATGAAGAATGGGCAAGTCTAATCCCACTGCCCCTCGTAGATAGCCCCACTGTGTGCCTCGCCGTTTTAGGCAGTTCAAAACTCAATTGTCCTGTCTACAACGGCCCCGACTAAAGATATATCGAATGCTACATATATCGCTATACTTAAAGCAGGAACTTGCGGTACATGACGGTGGTTGAATTATCATGTCTAGTAAGCTTCTTAGGCCTCCCACTCTGTTCAACCGTACCGTACTAGCTTAGAGTTCGACTGTCTACTGCTTGTTCTGCCACCCTAGATATTCATAATCTGGTCTGGTCCAGGCCATCACAAATGACGCCAGCCCTTTGAGTCTCCTTTTGCCATGAACGAAGGAATGGATGCTGAGCCGAGTCAGAATTGATTGAAGCTGCATGTCAGGGTAAACATACCTCTAGAAATTCGCTCACCGCCGAGGCGGATGTAGTTGCGCTGAGAAATGCTACGGTATTATCGGACCACCTACCAGCGCTATCCAGGCCGATTGTTGTTCTATCCTTGACATCATCGCCTTCCATCAACTCCATCATTACAGAGCCAAGATCTCTTATATTTTTTGTAGTGGTTTTCGAAGTATAGTCTTCTTGGTTTCCTAGCGCGAGCTCGTTAGCGATATATGTTGAGGATGTACAAAGCACAAGTACCAAGTTTGACTTTGCTATTGAGGTGCAGAAATATACGCGACGCAGCAAGGTGCCCATGCTATAGTCCTTTCTATTTAAGGTGCGCTAAGGCTACGACAATCTGTTTGCTTGTTACTAGCTACTTATTATAGAGTGTATGGAGCTGTACTTAGGTAGGGTTAGGGGTAGAAATAGGGGAGGATAATCGGGTGTAAAGCGAATATAATATAATTAACGATTGGTTTACCCTAGATAAGTGACTAGGATTTTATACTACTATATCTTAAGAATTTTATAGCTGAGCTAAGATATCTTAAAGAGTTAATGACCATCGGCTTGTAGTCGTCGCCGGCGAATAAGGAACGCATTATTGAATTTTTGCGAAGATTGAGTGTGTGTGGATTAGAGGATTTTACGGTAGGGAGGTTGCGTTACCTTTGTTCATGTTTGAACTTATAAAGCTTCGAATTTCTAACCTGTAAATCTACCCCAGGGCTAGGATTACCGACTCTTTGACCTTGGAAGCTATCCTCTCAATGTCATTCTTTGTGCTCGTGTAAGCAGGTCCTATCCACGCGTGATCTCCGGCCACACCGTCCTTGGTGCCTATCCCAGGGTAGAAGCTGATGCCAACATCGTTGAGCGCTGCCAAATGAACTTTCTTCGCGATTCCTGCTGATGGCGGGAATGGCTCTTTCGTCTTCTTGCAGGCCACGAATTCCAGCTTCATATGTATCAGCTCACATCTTCCAACCTGCAACTGTTTCTCACTGGGTGGTCAACTCACCGACCAGAAGAAGCCTCTGCCTCTAACGTTACCGACGTAGGGGTGGCCGTCCAGTTGCTCATGCAGAAGCTTGCCCAAATATTCGCCGTTCTCCCGAACATTCTCAACGAGGTTGTCTTCTCTTATGATTCGCTGAACTTCTAGTGCAGCAGCACATCCCACGGGGTGTCCTTGATAAGTATGTGCGTGTGAGAAAACGCTAGTGCGGATGTTAGTTTGAGAGTTCAGGATATACAGACCATCGCGACTTACCCAGTTCCAGCTGTCAGCGCATCTGACACACGATGGTTGATAAACATGCCAGCCATTGGTGCGAATCCACCTGCTAGACCTTTGGCAATGGTCTGAATATCTGGGACGACGCCCTCTTGCTCCCACTCATGAAGTGATCCACAACGACCCATCCCGGACATGACCTCTGTTCATGATCAGTTATCTTGAATAGGGCTTAAGTCTTATCAGTACTGACCGTCTAAAATGAGGAGTGCCCCGTACTTGTCGCATACTTTCTTCATAGCTTTGAAATAGCCAGCAGGCGCAGGGACTGTGCCAAGGGTCTTTCATGCAAAGAAATCAGCCAAGAAGATGAACATCCGGCGAATGAATACTTACCGCCCCAACAACAGACTCACTAACAAATGCAGAAACAGTATCAGGTCCAATCTCCTGGAACTTTCGATCCAGCTCATCTGCCAATTGCTGCACATAATCCTCCGTTGTTTGGCCATCAGCCTTTCCCCGATACTCGTTGGCGGCTGAGACACGGTGAACGTTATCGAACAGCATGCCCTCGAAGAGTTTCCGCCGTCCGACATGACCACTCATCGAAAGCGACCCAAGTGTTGAGCCGTGGTAAGACCCTTCGCGCGCAATGAAGTTCGTACGCTGGGGCTGTTTTGGGTTCAGCTCCATATAATACTGTCTTGCCATCTTCATGGCTGCCTCCATGGCTTCAGCTCCTAAGACTTGTTAGACGTCACGTCTGACTTCGAACAAGAATGTGATAACGTACCTGAGCACATCAGGTACACCTTGGACATCTCCCCGTTAGTCCCCCTGATGAGCTCCGTTGCCAGTTCTTCGCCAATTTGATGCCCATAAAACATTGAATTTGAATATGAAAAATTATCCATTTGCTTAATCATGGCAGTTTTGACCCTCTCATTATCGTAGCCAATGCAGGCTACTGCTGCACCACAAGTCGTATCCTCCATCTTTTTGCCATTGGAGAACGCCACAGTTGTACCCTTGGCCGCAACAATGTTAAGAGGCGCTGGCTTTAGAGTCGGATGAAGAACAGCACTGGGCTCACTGGAATTGCCCAGCAGCGATTGCTCTAGGTTGCGGGTTATGGCACAAGTGCTGAAGGCCGCAGCGGGAGCTTGTCCGGTGCTGCGGCATGGTCCCGCTTGAAGCTTATAAGAAAATGATGGAAATGCTAAAGCAGACTTCCTGACACAACGCAGGAGCACCTGAAAGTGCCTAGATGAGTTTGTGGCGGACATTGGTGAAGTCAACAGTTCGATGTCTCGTCGAAAGCCTCAAACTTCAAGGAGCTCGACAGCAACAGTACTGAAATAGAGTGAGTGAACTATTCATCAGACATTAGATTCTCGGACTCTTTCTGCCACGTCCCGGTTTCGCATGTTGGAGGAGTGTAGACTCGAAGGATCATGTGGATCGCCTAGTGGTGGCTGGATTGCAGTTTACAGTGCACTTCTCGGACTCCATTGACGACGTGATCCTTATCCTGGCAAGGTTCGTGTCGAAAACTGCGCCCACCCCCTTGAGTCCTTGACAGACATAACCAGGGGTTTAGCGCTTACGTGATCCTTGTCCTCGTAAGGGTCTTGTCGAGAACTGCGCCCACCCCCACACGCCCTTTGACGAATTTGACATTATCTTCAGGGGCATTGCCGCCACTCCGCTGGACTTTCGGGCGGGGGCCGGCACAAGGGCCGGCACACCGGCCTGGTTGGGGAGCACTCTCTTTAGCGCTTACGTGATCCTTATCCTGGGAAGGGTCGTGCCCACTCGCCCTAGACGAATTTAACATCATCTTTACGGACATTGCCGCCACTCGGCTTTTATTTCGGGCGGGAGGCGCGGGCCGGCACACGGGCCGGCACACGGGCCTGGTCGGGGAGCACTCTCCCCACCTAGGGTTTTAGCGCTTACGAGTACAGGTAGTCCATGGACTACCACTGCTTGCATGTGTGTGGTGAGCATGGATATACGGAATTCATGTTACATTCACCTACCATGAATAAGAAGGTAGGAGAGACATGGATCACGGCAGTGTGAACGTAGTAATTAGTGGCCGTAGTCGCTCGTTTGTATAGTGACATCGGGTACATAGGATGAGTCGTCCTGCATTTTCGTTGCATTAGCCGTTCGCCCGCTGATTCGAGCAAACGGCGATGCCTGGTTGCGGAGATGTCGAAGCAATTAGTGAAACAGAATAGGAATATTGCATCTACTAACCGCTGATTCATTACTAATTGGGTGGAAATTGTGGACATCCCACGAAGTCCAGATGGTCCACTTGGATGGACTTAGAACGTTCAACTAAGCATCGCCATCGACAATTTTGACAGCTATCATCTTCTTTTTCACGTTTATGAACAAGTTCGAAATTTTCTCACTAACCAAGTCTATCCCACCGATATTGAATAACAATGCTTGCGCTTATAAGGTCCTCACGTGGCCTTCAGCCGTTAACCACTGTTACGAAGAACGGAGTCAAAGGACACAGCCGCAGCTACGTAAGCGTAGCTAATCGTGTGCACCGTGTGACGATGTTCAAGATGCCGAAGGCTGAGGATCAGAAAAAGTTTTTGGAGCAGTGTCGGAAGATGGCTGTTGACAATCAGAGGGTATAATAGCTCCCCTATCTTAGCTCTACTTACGTTCATTTCCACGGGTCCCAATCTCACTGAGGCCACGAAAACACCTATGTCTGCTTCAGAGTTAAATACTCACGGGTATACTAGAATGGCACGCCTTACATACTCAGTATGGTTGCCGGTCCTGTCGAAGAAGGCCTACGCACTGAAGGCTACACCTTCGTCAACAAGACCGAGTTCGCTAGCATGGACGACATGAAGTACTACGAGAGCGAGTGTCCTGCTCATGGAGAAGTGAAGAAAGTCTTAGGTGAGATTACCATAGACGGGATGATGACCGTCTTCTTCAAGCCGCAGGCTACTGGAGGCACATAGTGGTTGGGATAACTTTAAGGAAGAGGGCGATACAAATACAACTGAGGCTTGTGACTTCATGTGTGGGAGAGCAACAGGTTGAGAGAGCGAATATCTGCTGAAAACACTAAGAAAGGCAACCAAAAGGGCGTTTAGAAGTGCCTAGCGATTATCTTTGATAGTAGCTATTCAAATCAACAAATGACCTATGTTGTCTTACTACAATTATAGGTTAACGTATGAAAGTTATAATAGTTAGGTTATTGTGAGACTGGGAAATTGCGCATTGTTGGCCGTACCTTGTTGCACTTATACTTATTTGTGTACCGATGATTCGTTCAAATGGTCTGCTCAATTTTATTGACTGAGAAGACAATACCGTCAATAAATCAATATATGCTTAATCGTTGCAGGTTATTTTCCCCCTCTATCGCATATCCACTTCTCTTCAGCCCAAAGATAGCCTACATGTAACCTCAAACGTTGCTCACTCTATCACTTCGCCAGAGATAAACCTCCACTGCGCTGCCTCCCATCCATTTCGTCTAGTCAGGCGGGACCCGCACACTGAAGCCTCGTCTTCTGGCTTGCACACGGACGTGACTTGGGGACACGTAGCCATGGGCGGCGGCTTGTACGTATTCCAGTTCCCGTCCAAGGGTTCCACGTTATAACCCAGGAGCAGCGCGGTCATGAAGCCGTAAATCTCGGCCGTGGCGAAATTCCTCCCAGGACACATATGAGCGCCTCCGCCGAATGGTGTAAAGGCAGCACGTCTCAACTTGGCTTGTTCGCTCGTCAGTCCCTTGTCCAGGAATCTATCGGCTCGGAATGCCGCTGCATCTTCGCCCCATATGTCTTCCGAGGCATGCATGACTCCTGCAGGCATCTTCACGCTGGCACCTTTCTTGAGCAGGTACAAGCGGTCATGTTTGTCTGTGATGGTCGTGTCCTCTAGGGCAATTCGGTTACAGGTGAATCCATTGCAGATGCGGCTGGCCTCACGGTAGGCGCTGATCAACAGAGGGCACCTTTCGAGGATGTCGTCTACGTTGATGGTAACTACATGTCCCGGACCACGCTTCGCGATGGGCTCAACTTCAGCGCGCATTTGGATGACCAGATTGGGCCGCGTGAAGACATGGATGAAGAACCAGAATAAGGTCGGGATGGAGTTTGATGTTGGCACATGGATGAGGCCAACCTCAATGTCACCAAGTTTTTGCCCTTCGACGCCGTATCCTCGAAGAATGCCGACGCGATTTCTGATATAGGCCGAGACCTGTTCGTCGTCCTGTTTCATGGTCGAGCACCACTTTCCCAAAGCTAGCTGCAGCCTTCGTCTTGCCTCTTTGGTACGCCGCAGTGTCGTGGAATTGAAAATATGGAAGAAGAGGTAAGGCAGACCCGTTTCGAACGTCCTATGATGAAATATCATTAGCAACATACTACCATTAACTATCGGAGATGGGCTCTGTGAGATGACCTTACCAGACATCCTCTACAAGTTCGTCGCTCCTGATGGGATTTTCAGGACCATACAGAGCCTCGCATGTAGCGACGGTCATGAGATTGCGCAGCCAGAGGTAGGTATTAGCAGCATCCATGCCATCTCCTCCAATGCTATTAATGTGTTTTGAAACGTGCTTGAGGGAGGTGACATTCAACTGGTGGATGTGCTGGGCAGTAGTCCCGTCATAGATGCTCTTGAAGTATTCGGGCAAGACATTTGTCTGCATGAGCACTTGATGATACGCATCATCGAAGCCCGTCACCTTCTGGGCACCGCTTACAGCAAAAGGGGTGAAGGACAGATGCTTGTTGCAATACGCCGACTGGACTAGAATGGGATCCGTTATCGCATACATTTTACTATTCAAAATAGGAATAGTTGCGATGGGCATGTGATATTTCTTTCTGTTGAGGAGTGTATGTGTTAATGGCCATGGCACGACGTCGTTGCGTCTGGTGTTCCCAATACTGCTCTTGCTACACTGGAACAGGGAGAGACGCATTGATGTGGACTCACTGGAGACGTTTGAAGAATGCTTCCTGGTCCTGGAGTATACTGTAGAAATGGCCAAATATAGGGATGTTATGCCTAAGCATCGGAGGCTCAAGGCCGTCGACGCTTGGCTCGAGTGCCCGCCCGACGAGGAAGAGCAGAGCGCATGCTGCCAGGCCAAGAAAGACGGGCTTGGATAGCAGCAAGTCAACAATGCCCTCTGTCAGGGCCATATTATTCTGTAAGAGTATTAATTGGGGCGTGGTTGGAAAGTCAAGGGCTAGAGTGCGTAACCCCAATTGTTTAGGTGGGTGAAAGACTTGCTATGTACTCAGCTATGGGAAGAAGGGGATCACGCTAAATGACCCACTGGTATTACTTGTCGGATACGAGGTGTGTAACCTGCATAATCTTACCTACATACGGAGTACGCCACTAGAAGCTGCTGATCGGGAGGGTCTTTCTGGGGCCATCCGCTCATACTTATAGTGGCAGTCAGGCTAAGAGGTTCTCGACTGTGTTGGAGTGTATATGTCTGGCTGTTCCACTCGGACAGGGTGGCCGGGGATTTCCTTGGGAATTTGTCAGCTTTACCCATGCATCATCATGGCAGCGTGGTGATGAGTACATCCCACGAGAGCCACGAAGGCTTGTGGGTCTGAGCAGGAGGGCCAAAACAAATCGGATACAAAGGCGAGCGGTGTTATTAGCATTTGATTGGTTTCTGCACTTTCACCTTGTCTCCACAAGCCTTCGTGGCTCTCGTGGGATACTGGTACGAGTACAAGCCTACGTACTGCATCAGCATAGGGTGGTATTGTCTGGTCAAAGCGTCAGCACGGGAAAGCGACACTAATAAAGAAAACTACGGAGCACCACCCTAGCCCTCAATTCCTTCATTATTTTACTCCTGGTGCCCGTTCCTGGTACTCGCCAAATCCCCACACTCTACTCGTTACATACCATTTGTCTTTTGGGAGCAAAGAGAAATGTAGCGTGGCGCAAGTATGGGCTGGCAGTCGCTCGAAGGGTAGTCTGCTGCTGGGAGAATAACATAGCATAGTATAGAAGTTCATGAGGAAACCTCCAGCATTGAGTCAAACGTAGTCTAACAGATCAATCAATACACCCTACGTATATCCACTTTGTCATTCTTCTTTAGCTGCCTCAACCTCCTCCTTCTCCGCCTTCTCCTCCGACTTCACCTTGACGAGTCTGGATCCCTTGGTCACAATCTCGGCCAGCTCATTGATGCTGCTAGTATTCCACATGACCAACAGAGGCAGGTTGACTTGTAGATAGGCACCGATCCAGTTTCTCAACTCGACACCGACCAGCGAGTCCAGGCCATACGAGTCCAGACTCCGAGCAGGGATGATGTCGTTGGCGTCTATGGCGAGGATGGTTGCCAGTTGCTTGACAATGGCCTTGCAGACGATATCCTGGGCCTCATGGAACGTCGTTGCAGCCTGGAGCACGAAGCCAACATTGTCAGTACCACCACCAACTGTCTTGCTGCCGGCCTGACTCTCCGATCCAAAAAGCTGGGCAAGCCTCCTGTCATTTGCCCAGCGCGGTTCTCCAAGGCCGCGCTCCGTACCGTTGGGCAGTATACCGAGCGATGACTGGGTGTAAACCGTCTTGTGTTGAATAATGTCGCCGAGATGGGATAAGAACTCGGCAATGGCAACGCTGCCAAGCCCGTTCTTTCGGAGGTTGACAGCGACGTCTGGATTCTCACTGACGTAGCCGGCTTCGACAATGGCGCCGATATTGACCGAGTAGGCCGGCATGCCCAGCCGCCGGCGGTAGCGCGCGATGCCATCCTGGAAGGCGCATGCCGAAGCGTAATTGCCGGCTCCAACAGTCCCGACCATCGATACTACCGACGATAGCATAATGAAAAAGTCCATGTCATCGGGCAGAAGATTGTGCAGGTTCCATGTGCCTTGTACCTTGGGGGCCGTGACCTTGCACCACTGCTCAACGGTCATGTCTTCCAGCAAGACATCTTGCAGGACCATGGCAGCCTGGAACAATCCGCGGATCGGTGGCATGGTTTTCTGGATCGTGGCCACTGCTTGATTCAATGATTCCTCCGAACTCACGTCACACTTTTCGACACGGACCATGACTCCCATAGATGATAGTTTGTCCAGGAAGCCCTGGGTATCCGAGTCGGGCTGAGCAGTCCTGGAGAAGATGACAATATGGCGAGCTCCCTTCTCTGCAGTCCAGTCGACGAGCCGCTTGCCAAGGCCTCCCAAGCCTCCGACCACAATGTAGGTTGCATCTGAGCTGAGCTGAACAGATGGAGGCTTTGATGGGACAACCTATATGATAAAGAAATGCCAGTCAGTGTATGTTATATTTTTTCTCTCCAGGATATCTCAAAGCGAGCTCGCCTCGCCCCACCATCCATTCCATTCACTCACCTGCACCTTAACCTCCGGCTCCACGGTCAAGACAACTTTACCCGTGTGTTTGCCAGCTTGAATGAGACGGAACGCAGCTGCCATTTCCGAAATCGGATACTTGATCTGTCGCACATGCTGCACGGCTCCGGAGGCGAAGAGATTCATCACCTCCCCCAGAAGCTGGGACGCCAGCCTCGTCTTAGTCGCAAGAATATGCGCAAAGTCAACGTAGGCGAAAGTGATGTTATTCAGCAGGAACTCCATGGGCATTAGGGCGTTCTCCATGAGATCCTTGCGCCCAATCTCGACGAACCGACCATGTGCTGCCAGTGTGTTGCACGACTCGCGGAACATTTCTCCTCCGAGAGAATTAAGGACAACATCCACTCCGTAGCCGTTGGTCATGGCGTGGATCTTGTCGCGGAAGGCCGTGGTACGGCTGGAGAAGATGTGATCCCTTGGAATGTTAAACTCAGTGTTGAGCAGTTCCACCTTGGCCTCGTTTCCGCAAGTAACAAATATCTCGGCCCCGAGATGACGTGCCAGCATAATGGATGCTTGTCCGACCGCGCCGGCAGCCGAGTGGATGAGGATACTCTCCCCCTTTTGCAGCCTGGCAATAGTGACCAAGCAGTAATAGACAGTGCTCCAGACAAGGGGCACCGAAGCCGCGTCCGCAAAGTCCATATCCGGGGGTATCACATGGCAGCACAAGCCGTGGACCATGGGGTAGTTTGTGAATGACTGGGAATACAGAGAGCAGACGCGGTCTCCGGGCTTGAACCTGCTGGTCATGTTGGCTCCGACCTCGAGCACGATACCGCTGCAGTCATTGCGCATCTGGGTGATGCCCTCCAGCTGGCCTGAGGCAACCAGCACATCCTTGAAGTTGATGCTGGCGGCGCAAAGCTGCAGCCTAACACAATCGGGATCCACTGGCCCAGAAATTTCAGGATTATCCACCCAGCGGATGGTGTCGAGCACTCCTGGAACGCCCAGCTCTGCCGACATGGCTCTGTCGTTGATAAATGGAGCCTCCTCGGGGACCGACCGGCCTAGATCCCGGCTAACGTAGCTGTCAAAGCTCGGCTCCGAACGAACGCGGGAAACGAAGAGCTGGCCCTCCTTTTCCATGTACTCAAGCTCAACCTCGTCGATGGGAATGCTCATGTCAGCCGTCGGGCTGTTCAAAATAGTTGACAGGGCTTCAACGCCGGCCTCCAATCCGCCTTCAAGCTCGAGAGTAACTAGGCGGACAGAGGTGTACTCATAGCGGATCGATCGGCAGAACCCGTAGATCCAGTCACCACTGGGTCGCTTTTCTTTCTCGTTAGCCGTGCACATTACGAACACAACGGCCTTAGAGCTAACGACCCGAGCCTTGAGCGAGTCGAAGAGCGGGCCATCCATGTCCCAGGCCACACGCTCGCAGAAGTCGGGCATAATTATACTCATCTTGTCTTCAGAGACGGATGCGGAGACGGATGGGGAGGCAACACAGGATTCCACTGAGCGATCCCAGAGCTTCTTTTGAAGCTTCTTGGTGAAGCTGGAGTAAAGACCCTCTCCAGAAAACGATACAATTTCAACATCCAGGGGCGCTGCCGAAGAGGCCGGGACCGGGACTTCAGACACAAAGACAGAAATTGAGCCGCCATCGGCCACAGGGTAGTCCTCGAAGACCGGTTCATTTTTAACGAAGCCATTCTTCGAAAGCTTCTGGACCCATTCGGAGCGGGAAAGCATAGGCGAGAGCGTCCGGCCCTCGTCAACCCCGGCCCACCAACCAGCAAGCGAGCCAAAAACAAGACCGTAGTGGGGAAGATTCTCGGTAGGCTCCATCAGGATCAGCTTACCACCGGGGCGAAGCAGCGACTTGACGTTTTCCAGGACGGCGTCGATACAAGGAGTAGCGTGGAGAACGTTGGAAGCGATAAGGACATCGTAGCTGTTGGGCTCAAAGCCGTTTTCCTCCGCTGTCTTCTCAACATTCAAGATCTTATACTGGATAATGTTTTCAAAGTCAGAGAGCAGCTCTCGTGCGGCCGGGAAAAATCCTGGTGATATATCGGTGAAATCGTACCCGGACGCTAGCACTCTGTTCGGGGCTTGCAGAGCCTGCAGGACGGGCAAGGAGGCTGATCCGGTGCCAGCGCCAACCTCGATGATCTTCATATTGGGATTCAGACGACCCATCTCGCCCATGTACGCGGCCATCTGCGCAATACAGCGAGCGTTGCCACCTTCCAAGTAAAGTCCGCTCAGCAGGTTATCTTCATTCAGGATGGACAGGGGATGAGTAGTTCCTCGCAGGATCTCGCTTAAGCGTGGCCCTAGACGCCGCGCGACCTCTGCGGAAACGCTATCATCTGCCTCTCCTGCTTGGAGGAAGGCTGGATCAGGCTCCTGGTCGGAGAGTGTCTTCATCCATTCAAACCAGTTGCGCTGGTATCCTTCGGCTACCTCATCTGCCGGTGTGGAGGCCAGGGCACGCTTGACGTAGTTCACCGTTAGGGCCTCCAAAGCCTTGATTTCCGGGATGATGGACCTTTCTTCGAGCGACTTTTTGCACATTTCATCAATGTGCTTCTGGCTAGTCTTGGCCATGTAAGTCACCCAGTCCGGAACGTGGCACAAGTCTCGTTTGCGACCTTCGCCGATGGAAACGTCCGGCAACTTGGTCGCAACCACTCCCCAGGCCTGCAGGACCATGTTATCCTCGTTCTGTTTCTCAAAAATGCCAATGTCAAAGGTAAGCGCACTCTCGGTCCGGGTGGCGTGACATGTCACCTCTTGAAACGGCTTGGCCCGGTCTTGCTCGGCAACAATCATCTTCTCGATGAATGTGGGCACAACGGGGGACTTGTCATTTTCATCGAAGATGAGGACACCCATCATACCGTGGTATAGGATAGCGTCCATGACGCCGGGGTGGATGGTGTAGTCTGCCTCAGAGGCACCGGCACCGGCCACAAACGACGAGTCTGCGATGCACGCCCCGGAAGCGATCTTGATATCAGTCAGGTTGTCAAACGGCGCGCTCCAGTTGACGCCAATATCTCTTGCCCTGTGGTAGAATTGCTTGGCTTGAATGTGTTGGGCGTGAGGTGGCAGCGTGACCCGCGTAGGGACAATGAGATCCTGGGTGGCAGATTCCAACTTGAGGACAACCTGTACAAGACCGCGGCAATGCTCGGTCCAAACGTTTTCGGCGGATGTGCTGAAGATGCGGAACTCTTGCCATAGCTGGGACGACTTCCTCGCCGACACTGCCTGGGGCCGAAGCGACAGGCTGATCTCCAAGTCGGGCTTGTTATTCTCCATGACCAGCGCCTGTGACATGTTGACGTTCCGGAGGATAAACCGGTTAATCGTTGCTTGGGGATTCCGCATAGCTGTGTCTTGTCGTGCTGCTTGAAATACCATGGCGAGGTATGCCGTGGCCGGGAAAATGGTCTGCCCCTGGATAATGTGGCCACTCAGCCAGGGGACGTCTTTCAGGTTGAGGAAGCAGCGCCATCTGGGCTCCTGGGGATTGTTGTCATGGATGAGGCTGCCCAGGAGCTCATGGGGGAGGAATGAACGATGTTTGTACGCCTTGGATACCCGACTCTCGTGCCAGTACGTCTTGGAGTGGTCGAAAGGATAAGGGGGAAGATCCGTCAGGAGCTTAGGGGCCGTTTCAAAACCAGCATTGGCCTTCCAAAAGGCGACGGGGGATTTTTCCAAATACAAGGACCGGAGCATCTCCAACAGGCGGAGCTGGGCATCCTCACCGCGCTTTAGAGACCCAGCATAATGAATCTTGGCCGCTTCGCCGGTGAAAGTCCTCACGGTCTGCTTGATGGGACTTTCCAGCTGGAAGTGGGATCCCAGCTCGAGAAGCAAGTCGACCCTGCGGGTGCCATTTTCTCCCACGCACGTCTTCTTCAGAGCGTCAGTGAAGCGGACAGGTGAGACCAGATTGTGCACCCAGTAGTCCCTGGTGATGGGCTTGTCTCCGAGGTTCTCGCCCGTGATAGAGGAGGCCATGCTGATATTGGATACAGGCACGCCACCGGATACATCCTTCAGAGCCTCGTGGTATTTTTCAGCAACTTGGAGCATCTGAGGCGAGTGGTAGGCAGCTCCGCCGGTACGGAGAAGTCGATTCCAGACATCCTGCTCGTCTAGTCGCTGCTTTAAGGAGTTAATGACATCCTCATCTCCAGATACTGTCACGCTCTCAGGGCTGTTGAAGCAGGCAATGGCTATTCTACTGGAAGCAGCAGCACTTAGCTGGTCGATGGACTGCTTAACAGTCGTCGCTGATGCCCCGACAGCTATCATGGCGCCGGCCTTGCCCTTGTTTTCTTTTCTCAGATCGCTGGTCAGCCGACCACGGTGATATGCCACCGTCATGGCATCCTCGAACGAGATGGCTTCGGCGCAGTACGCGGCAGCAATCTCGCCGCTAGAATGGCCTACCACAGCGCTCGGAACTACCCCCAGATCTTTGAGGGCATCCACGAGAGAGATTTGAATCGCCGTGGACATGGGCTGTGCGATACAGGGATCCTCCATTCGGCTCTCTGCGGGCTCCTTGAGCAGCTCCTCAAACAGGTCCCACGAGCTTCCGCATGCCTGCATGCACGTAGCTGCCCGCTTCATACTGGCCGTGAAAGTTGGCCATGTACCCAGCAGGCTCTGGCCCATTCGAGCATACTGGGCACCTTGGCCGCTGAAAACGAGGCCGATGCGAGGGGTCGTCTGTTGGTCGGCACGGGGGATGGCTTCGTTGGACAGTTTGGTCAGCTGCGCAACCAGGTCATTCAAGTCGGAGGCAACAATTCCGACCCTGTTCTCCATGACAGATCTCCTACTCAGGGTATATGCAAGGCGACTCAACAATGCGTCCGCGTCAGCCGAATCCGCCTGGCTCTCGAGATACCTGGCCACTTTGGATGCCATATCTTGGCACGACTTCTCGCTGGCAGCGCTGAGAACGAAGAGTCGCTCTGTAGCCCTGGGTGCACCTTCAGGCACATGATGATCATGAATGGTTGAAATCCCATCGATCTGGCTTGTCGGCTTCACCGGGGCGACGTCCGCGGCGTCTACAACGACGTGGGCATTGGTTCCACCGTAGCCGAAGCTATTCACCGAAATTCTCTTGAGCGGCCTAGACTCGAGAGTTGTTGGGATTCTAAGATTGAGGGATTTCAGGTCAATCTCCGGGTTCGGCTTCTCGAAGTTGACCTGAGGCGGAATCATGTTGTGTTCGAGCATCAAGACGGCCTTGATGAGACCGGTGAGGCCGGCTGCGCTCTCAGTATGACCAATATTGGCCTTGAGGGAGCCGATGGGCAGGGGCAAATCCGACTCTCGAGCAGCACCGAGGACCTTGGCGATCGCCCGGGCCTCGATGGGATCGCCAACTGTGGTGCCCGTCCCGTGGGCCTCGACATAGTCTGCGTAGGGCACCAGGCCGACCTGAGCGTAAGCCTTCTCAATGGCAGCGGATTGCGCTGAAGCACTTGGAACTGTGATTCCGTTTGTCTTTCCATCCTGGTTGGCTACCGAGTTTCGGATAATAGCGCGGATTGGATGACCCTGCCTCTGGGCCTGTGAAAGGGGCATAAGGACGACCCCCGAGCACCCTTCACCTCTGCCGTATCCACTGGCCTCTTTGGCGCGGTGGTCAAATGTGTACGACTTGCCTTGTTTAGAGAACATACTTAGCTTGTTTTGATAGCCATATCGCTGCGGGTCGAGTTGGAGATTGACGCCCGCCACGAAGCATGTATCCGTCTCGCCTGCGCGGAGACTGTGCACGGCCTGATGAAGGGCTACCAAACTGGCTGAGCAGCCGGTGTCGAGGGTGAGACTGGGGCCATGTAGGTTAAAACAGTAGGAAACACGGTTAGAGGCAATGGCCGCTCCAACGCCGCTGGCCTGGTAAATAGGAGGAAAGTCGATATCTCTGAGGAGCATCTCCTGGTAGTCCGAGGCCCACAGGCCGACATAGACACCAGTGTTGGACCCTGACAATTGTTCAAGGGTGAGGCCGGCATTTTCAAAAGCCTCATAGGCAATTTCAAGAACCAGTCTCTGTTGAGGGTCCATGGCCTGAGATGGCGAGCGAGCCAAGTAGGGTTAGTTGGTTACTCCTCACGCTGGGTTGCGACCGCATGGCAATAAGAATACGCACCGTTGCCTCTATCGGGTTGACTCCAAAGAAGGAGGCGTCAAAGGCTTTAACATCATCTTTCAGAAAATGTCCACCGTCTGTACTTGTCTAGAAAGTAGGTAGTCAGTGGTACATTCTGTATAGGGCCAAGGCCGGACGGCTAGGCTCATATGTGGTATGTCCTTACCCTTCCGGGCTTGCCTTCAGCAGAAGGATCATGAAAAGCCTCTTGGTTGAATCGATCCTTGGGCGTCTTTGACCACGCCGAACGACCCTGAATGAGCAGTTCCCAAAGCTTTTGCGTGTCTGATGCGTCTCCGGGGAGCCGGCAACTCATGCCCACCACGGCAATAGGCTCCAAATGCCCTCCATTTGCTGCTGCTGGAGAGTTCCCATTAACAGGTGCACTGCCATTTACAACCGGGCTACCATTCATGGCACGGGTGGGGCCTAGTGAGCCCATAATGTTTGAAAGACGAATATGGCCAAGATGTGAGAGAAATATGCCTCCCAACTCCAAGGAAGAAGAATGAATCTCCAGATTATAAGTCGAAATCGTAAGATCTCCTACACGCCGACAAAGCCCCGCCACCAAAGGACTTTTCGGGTTACTCGCCCAGAGTCCAGGCCTATGCATTTCTCACATAATCCGGGAATTGGAGAAGGCTCGCCAAGGATGACTTTGCATGGTAGAAGCCTTCTCCATGCAAGGGGATCCTTCTATCATACGGAGAATGCATAGTACTCGCACAGACTATCGATAGGTGGCTCGTAGTGGCGAGGCTCGTAGCACAGGGATTATAAGCAGCTAAGGCGGTTATTGCTGACAGATTGCAGATGAGTAGAGATACGCAAGGCAGCCGCGCATAAGCAGGGGCTGCGCTTGCAACCCAACAAAAGGGCTTGTGACTAGGTCTCTGTATTTCATTTGTAAGATTTTCAAATTTCACTCCAAAAACTGAAATTTTGCAATTCACGCCTAGGTGTGAAGTTTCATGACAAAAGTGAGGGCGGGTGGTGGCGGCGCGTCTGCTGCGCCTGCTTCATGTAAACTAGGGCCACGTACAGTATTAATTCTGGAATCTGGTCCGAGATTTCCGATGCGCATGAAAGATGTGTACCGTACATTTCACCCCCCCCCTCCCCGGGCCACCCCCCCTTCCCCCGCCCACCTCGGGGCCCCCCTGTTATTAAGTACACGTGCTTGGCGGACAGGCCAGCTCTTGTACTAGAAAAGCTGACGAACAATGTACGGATAAGTGTTGAAGTGCTCGGCGAGGACAAGCCGCCCGTTTTGTATTGTCACCGGATGAACAAGACGGTGGTATACGCTCGACTGAATTCGAGAACATTCCCAAGGCTCAATACTGCCTATAAACCGTTTTTATTTTCTTTGAAAGCTGCTTCTGAGCTGTCCTGCGCCTTTATTGTGTGCACATTCTGGTTGCTGCCATAGTGAGTGACTCTACTAGCGTTGCAGCCGCTTTCAAGCTGTCAAGCACAAAATGGGCGATCACAATGGCATTGAAACCTTGCTGTGCAGGGCCGCATCTCATGTCCTGAAAAGGAACGAATCTGAGATTAACGCAGAGAAATCTCTCGTCGAGCAAGGCGGCGATATGCTGTCAGGAGTCTTCTTCGCCGGGCAATGTAGGGAACTCGGTCTCCTCGTCGACATGGCCTATGTCTCGAACATGTCTATGCGTGATCTAGCACGGCAGCTGATTGAAACTAACCCAAAGTTGCTGGGATGGAGTACCGCGACGGACCACAGATCTGTTTCTGTTCCCCACACACAGCTCCAGAGCCTGTACCGTATCTTCGGGTCGCCACAGGGCTTCACATTGGATGTTGAGGCTCCAATGTCCCTCACTGATGCTACTCAAATGTTGGAGAGGCTGGTGGAGAGACATCCAATTCTCGGAGCTTCCCTGGAGCCCAATCAAAAGGATTCCTATGTCTTGTCAGGCATCACACCTCCCCCCTCCGGAACCTTGGTGCCATATGAATCCGATGAGAAGGCCATCGCACAGGTGAGAAAGCTGCAAGAGGAGGTTTCAACATCAAGCCCACTTGTTCTCAGCGTTCTCTTCTTCGGAGAAAGATCCCGGATCAGGAAACTTGGTTTGGTGGCACAAACTGCCGCTTTTGACGCTCACTCATGGCATATCCTTCTTCAAGAAATCCAGGCATATCCAACCCGATCTCGTGACTTGAAAACTGAGTCTCACACATTCTCTGACTGGGTTGAGCGAGTGAATCAGGGAACAGAGAAAGAAATCGAATCTGCTGTCGCGACTGGACCTTCCATGAATTCAGAGTCGCCGCCAAAAGGCTCCTTCCCGCAAGCCAGAGTCGTCTCATCTTGCGTCTTCAGTTTGAGCTTGAAGTTGACGGAAGCACTTCATAGCGAGACATGCCACCGAACATTACGTACAGAGATTCACGATGTGATATTCGCATCCTTGGCCTCCTCCTTCGGAGACCAAGTACCCGGCCCAACGAGATATGTCGAGATCAGGGATGGTCGGCCACATGAGGAGGATGATGCGTGGGACAATGTGATAGGATGCTTTGATGAGCTTGCTGAGATACCCTATCACCGCACTGGAGACATAGTCGATGCGTGCCGGAGCGCGAAAGATTCGAGACATCGTTCATTCTTAAGCTCTATCCACAGTGTCTCTTATCACAACAATCTCATCTTTGACACAACTTGGCTCAGGGGGCGGAAGGGTACCTCATCCAACAACGTAATGCAGTCGACTGACGAAGTGCCTGGGCGCCATGTTACGGAGGTCGTCGTTCACTCAATAGGCGGGCTCTGCATGACCCCTTTTTGGATGGATACAAAGTTGAGCTTCTTGGTCGTTTGCGATACCGAGTTCGGAGGACAAACAGATCTCAAGCGCAATTCTGAGAAGTTCGTCAGCCATCTACAAGATATTGTCGCAATATTGCCCAGCCACCGACCTTTGCCCACCCTCTCCGATTTCCCACATTTATCGCTAGACTACCCGTCTCTGGACCGCTTATTTGGGCAAAAGTTGCTTCAGATTGCTCAAGATCCTCTTGCAGACATTCAAAATATCTACCCATGCACGCCCATACAGGATAATATGCTCATGGGAAATTCCCTGGATAAAGGGGCATACATGTGCACCTTTACTGCCAGAGCCTCAATGTCAGGTGCTTTCGCATCCTTTGACGCTGAAAAATGGGCTACGGCATGGAGCAGAGTCGTCGAGAAGCACTCGTCCCTCAGGACTGTGTTTGTCGAGAGCGAAAGTCGCCCGGGGCACTTTGACCAAGTCGTGCTCAAGAAAGTGGCCCCGCGAATCGACATAATTTCACGGGTTCTCCAGCCGGTAAAGGTTGAATTTCAACCGTTCGAGGTGCCGCACCATCTGACCATCACCCAAGAAGGCCCTGGACGGTGTCTCATCGTGCTAACTATCTCCCACGCCATCACCGATGGCCACTCTGCCGAAATTCTTCTCAACGACCTGTGTGCCTCTGCTGTCGGACCTGGAGGCACCGGCGAGAAGGCATTCTCCTACTCTGAATACGCGCTCAGCGAGCATCAATCCAGACAGACCCGCGTGTCGGATTACTGGCAGAAGTATCTTTCGAAGACGCAGGCAACACTCCTTCCAGTCACACGAGAGAAGGCTGATTTTCACGACTTCGACACCGTATATTCCGCCATGCCCGTCAACGTAGCATCTATGGACCGGCTCTGTCGACGGCATAAGATCAACTTGGCCAGTGTCTGCCAAATTGCCTGGGGCGTCGTGCTGCGCAGTCATCTAGGTGTCGACGACGTGTGCTTCTCATACATCTCCTCCCTGAGAAACAAGCCCTTCAAGGGCATCATGACGGCTGTCGGGCCGCTGATTACCACACTCCTTTGCTCCATGAATTTGGAAGGGGGGACAGACGTCTTAGATGCTATCAGGGCTGTTACCTCTGATTACGCAGACAGTCTATCCCACGAGGCAGAGCTTTCTAACACCACTTCTCCTCGTCGTTGGAGCAATACCGTCATGTCATTCCGTCGGAGGCTTGTTCAGGATGATGGACGTCTTCAAGGCTTGAGTTATAAACTTGTCCAAGGCTCCAGCCCTACAAATGTGAGTACGAATCCTCAGAGAACCCAAAGCCACAGCAATCTGATACTATCGGCAGTATGATGTTTCTCTTGTCGTTTCAGCGGGCCAAGCAGATTTGGAGTTTATGCTGGATTACTGGGCCTCTCGGATGGATAGAGACTACGCCCAACGTCTCCTTCAAAACTTCCAGGAGGCGCTTCACTCCATCTTCCGAGACATTGGCACCACTGTGTCCAAACTCGAGCTGATCAGCGAAGATCAGAAGTAGCAGATCCTAGAGAGAAACTCTCGTATTCCTGAATGTCTGAATCAATGCGTCCATGGGCTGGTCAACGAGCGCATCCAGGAGCAACCATCGGCTGTCGCCATCGACGCCTGGGATGGCAGCTTGACATACGAGGAGTTAGATGACCACACCTCCCATTTCGCTCGGCATTTAGTGAATATTGGTGTTGGGCCAGAAGTCCCAGTGGCAGTCTGTATGGACAAATCCAAGCTCGTGCCGGTTGCCATGCTCGCCATCTTACGGGCTGGGGGTGCTGTTGTTCCAATCGGGGTAGGAGAACCCATCGCTCGTGTCCAGTCCATTCTTGCCGACTCGTCCCCCGTGGCCATGATTGGCGATGGAAAGCAAGTCGGCCGACTTTCTGGACTGGGCACCCAGCTTCTGAATATAATCGACATTATGGCAGACGAGTCATCGAGTCCATCATCATCTTCAACAGCAACAACAACCACACAAGAGACGCGACCGGAGCCGGAAAACACCGCATGGATCTTTTACACGTCTGGCTCCACAGGAACACCGAAGGGTGTATTGGTAGAGCATCGAGCCCTGGCAACTAGTATGCGTGCCCATGGTATCGCACTGAACCTGTCTCAAGAGGACAGGGTACTCCAGTTTGCGGCGCACACGTTCGACGTGTCCCTATCCGAGTTATTCACCACGCTCATCTACGGAGGTTGTGTCTGTATACCTGATGAGCTTAATCGTGTCAACGACCTGGCAGGTTCAGTACTTCGTCTACAGGCAAACGTTCTTTCTCTCACCTCAAGCATGGCATCAACCATCAGACCCGCGGACGCCATAATGGTTCGAAAACTGATCTTGTTTGGAGAAGAAGTCAAAGCGAGCGTATTAGAGGCCTGGCTCGGAAAGGCAGATATCTTCAATGCCTACGGTCCAACCGAGAGCTCTATATTTGCCAGTGTCAGCAAGCCGCTCCAGAGCGTGGAAGACCTGGCTAATATTGGATTTCCCATGAACGTGAACTTTTGGGTTACCGATCCCCAGAACCCAGGGCGGCTATGTCCTCCAGGAGCTCCGGGCGAGCTATTGATTGAGGGCCCACTGCTGGCCCGAGGATATCTCAACGACGAAGCCAAGACATCTACTGCTTTCGTCCACGATCCAGCATTTGCATCTCTGCTAGGGATTGAGCCCGGGAGACGTTTCTACCGAACAGGAGATATTGTACGGCAGAACAGCGATCTCTCTATGAGCTATCTCGGTCGAAGAGACACGCAAATCAAGATTCGCGGCCAACGACTTGATGTATCGGAGGTCGAGCACTGGATTATAAAGTCCCTCGACGGTGTAATCCGGGCTGTAGTTGGCCTTCTACCCGCAGATAAGAAAGACACATTGTCTTCAGGAGGTGCCATCTTGTTTGCTGCCGTTGAATTTTCCAAACAAGCCGTCTTTGATCCTTTGGAGGGTAGAGAGATTCTCCCAGCGTCCGATGAGCTTCGCGAAAGGCTCAATCTGCTGCGGAATGCATTGCAAGTGAAGCTTCCCTCCTACATGATTCCCACATTTTACATTCCCTTCAGATGTATACCCCTGACTTCGTCTGCCAAGACCGACCGCAAAATGGTTCGTCGGTTGGTTGGTGAGTTGGACACCGCCGCCCTACAGCAGTATATTTTTGAGGACTCAAACGACGACGACCAGCTGCTGCTAACTAAGACTGGGCAGAAGCTCAAAGCTCTCTGGGCGGCTGCTCTCGGTGTGAGCACCTCGTCGATCAGAGCAGGCGACCATTTCCTTTACCGAGGGGGAGACTCTCTCCTAGCTATAAAACTGGTAGAAATGGCTAGACTAGACCACATTGACATGACGGTTAAGGATGTTTTGGGCTTCCCCAGACTTGAGGACCTTGCACGAACTCTCGATGAACGCAACGCAGCTGGCAAGGTTGACTCTGCTCGGGGGGAGGAGCGAAGTGACCCGTCCCCCTTCTCTCTCTGGCAGCTATCCTCGAGCGATAGAGAGGCGGAATTGGCAGACATTGCCATCCAGTGCTGCCTGAGTACTGAAGACATTGAGGATATCTATCCCTGCACGTCATTACAGCAGAGCATGTTGGCTGCCACGCAGCATCGCCCGACGGCGTATATCATGCGCCAAGTCTACGCTCTCTCGGATTCTATCGATGTCTTGCGCTTCCGAACAATGTGGGACGTCATGGTCCAACAGGCCCCCGTCATGCGAACTCACATGTTACTAGGGCAGCGCTCAGGATCTTTGCAGGTGCTGTCGAAGAAGGCTCCCACATGGCAGACCTATGATGACTTGGAGGAGTATGTTGCATATGACCAAGCACGCGCCATGGCCATTGGTCAGCCGCTCATGCGTTTTGCTTTGGTGCACGAGAAGTCGAATGGTGTCCGTTATTTTGTGTGGACAGCGCACCACTCGGTCTACGATGGCTGGAGCTCCCAGTTAATCTATAAGCGACTGGCGGCTCTTTATCTTCATGACAAGGTGCCTCCTGCGGTCCCCTTCACGAGGTTTATTGAGTACCAGCAACGCATGAAAGAGTTTGATGGAACCAAGACTGCCTCATACTGGCGCGACCAGCTTGGAGGAGATATTCCGTCAGGCTTCCCTTCCATGCCGTCTTCTTTCTACCAGCCGAAGCCTGCCGCCTTGCTTCGCTCCGAGATAAACACTTCGGTGTTCAATAATTCGAGGTCTGGGTTCTCACTTGCTGACTTCCTGAGGGCTGGTTGGGCCATGAGTCTACATCAATACCTAGGCACAAACGATGTGGTCTTCGGAGCGATCCTTTCTGGCCGGAATGCCCCCGTCGCGGAGATTACGGAGCTTATTGCACCCACCATTACTACAGTGCCGGTTCGAGTGCATGTCGATCAGGAAGCAAAGGTTTCTAGCTATCTCGGAACCATACAGTCCCAGGCAGTAGAAATGATACCCTTTGAGCATACGGGATTGGAAGAGATCAAACGCCTTGGTCCCGATCTCCAGCCTGCGACGGATATCAATCATGCTCTTGTTATTGAACCTCCATATGCTAGGAATGGAGAGGGAGCCACTGAGGTTCCCGGCTTGGAGCTGGTGGGTACCGCCGTGAACGCGTTTGACACATTTGCTCTCACCATTCAGTGCCAACTCCCCAGCCAGCAAGGGGCATCGATCAAGCTCGAGGCTCGTTTTGACAGTCACGTTGTAAGCGAGGCTCAGGTGGCGGTGCTTCTTCGACAGTTTGAGCACTGGGTTTCGCAGTTCCTCGACGAGGCGAATCACGAGAGGCAGCTGCGCAGCCTGGAAGAAATCACCTCTACTGATCTAGCCCAAATCAAGAAACAGAATGCTGGGATACCAGTGCGGGACTTGACCTGCCTGCACCACCTGATAAGGGATGTAGCCGAAGAACAGCCAAACTCGCCAGCGGTCTGTGCCTGGGACGGCGACTTTATATACAAAGAACTCTGGGCCAACGCCAGAAGGCTTGCACAGCATCTTTCTAGTCTTGGAGTGGGTCCCGAATCCAGGGTGGCGGTTTGCATGGATAAGTCTAGGTGGACTGTTGTGTCCATCCTGGGTATCCTAGAATCCGGGGGGGTCGTTGTCATGCTGCGCTCGCAGTCCCCATTGGAGCAAGCCAAGGCTCTCGTTGAGGATTGTCAAGCAGCTGTCATGCTGACCAACGCCGGACACGCCGATAGGTTCGCCGGCTCGGGGCCTTGTATTGTTGAGGTGAGTGGCGCTTTGTTGGCCAGCCTCCCGGACCCGATCGTGGGTGGGCCCATATGCCCGGCTCTTAACCCTGATCATCCCGCATGGATTGTGTACACATCCGGAAGCACAGGGCTGCCAAAGGGATGCCTCCTGGTCCATGGCGGTCTTGCCACTAGTCTGCCGGCACACGGAAGAGCGACACGTTGGTCTAAGGAGTCCCGCACCCTCCAATTCGCATCTCATGAGTTTGATGTCACTCTGCAAGAAATCATGACGACTCTCATCTTCAAGGGATGTGTCTGCATTCCCTCGGAAGACCAACGAGTCAACTCGCTTTCACAGGCCATCAGGGACATGAATGTCAACCAGATGGTGCTGACTCCAACCGTGGCATCCATGATCAATCCGGCCGATGTGCCGTCCATAACTCAGCTGCAAGTCGCCGGCGAGCTGATCAAGCCAGGTGTTGTCGAGCGCTGGATTGATCACGCCGAGGTGGTTAATATCTATGGTCCGTCTGAGTGCTCCGTCTACTCGTCCTGCGGCCAGCCGATGCAAAGAATCGAAGATGCGCCCGTTATTGGATACCCGCTGGAGAACTGTAACTTTTGGGTCACTAGCACCACCGACCACAACCGCTTGTGTCCCATTGGCATCCCCGGTGAGCTGCTCATTGAGAACTCTTGGCAGGCCCGGGGCTATGTGAACAATCCAGAGCTGACGGCGCAATGCTTCGTGGTCGAACCCGGATTCATCAAGCAACTTGGTCTAGATGGCGCCGGACGGCGAATGTATCGGACCGGCGATCTTGTTCAGCAGAATCCCAACGGGTCCTACACTTACATCGGCCGCATAGGCAGCGAAGTCAAGTTCCGTGGGCACAGAGTTGACCTGGGCAGGATTGAGTACTGGATCGGCAAGCTTCTCGCCGGGGTGCAGACGATTGTTGTCGATCTGTTCGATCTCCATGCTGGGAAGAAGGCGAATGATCTTGTAGCTGTGATCGACTTCACCGAGGACTGTGACCTGTTCGACGTTGACCAAACGGAGGAGACCGATGGGATCACCATTCTTGCCCCTTCCAGCAAGATTCAAAAGGCCCTGTGCATCCTCAGGGACGGACTGGCAGACAAGCTGCCAAGCCACATGGTGCCGACCGCATTTATGCCCTGGAAGAAGATCCCCTTGACACCATCTGGCAAGACAAATAGAAAGGCTGTGCGTCAGCTGTTGACGAATCTCGAGTCAGGCTCGTCCTTGTTGCAACGCTATCTTGCTAGTGAAGGTATCAAGAAACGCCCTCAAACCAAGATTGGCAAGCAACTTCAGCAGCTATGGGCTGAGGTTCTCTCCATCGATGCCGACTCTATCGGTTCCCAAGACCACTTTACGCGACTCGGTGGTGATTCCTTGGCGGCCATGAAACTTGTCGCATCGGCTCGACAAGTCGGTCTTCAATTGACCGTTGCGTCCATATTTACGCACCCCATCTTGGAGGAATATACTCGAATCCTAGAAACCGAGCAGGAGGCCGGCCTCGTCAAAGTAGCAGAGGAGGACCCTGCTCCCTTCGAGTTGATGCCGGAGAATCCAAGTAGTCCAGGCGGCTTTGAATCTCGACTGTCAGACTTTGCTGCTCAATGCCGGGTGGCCTCCGACCAGATTACAGATGTATATCCGTGCACCCCTATGCAAGAAGCGCTGTTCGCCATCACGGCAAGACAGCCGATGGCCTACACATATCGCCAAGTATTCCGAGCCAGTGGGGAGGACGTTGACATTGTCAGATTCCAGGCTGCATGGGAGGCGGTAGCCAGAACACTGCCCATCCTTCGCACTCGAATCGTGCTGGACGGCAACAATGGCTTTCTACAGACAGTGGTCGACGAGCCCCTAGTATGGCACATTGGTGGTGATCTGGATAGCTACCTTGCGATGGACAAGGTCGCGGGCTTCGAACCGGGCAAGCCTCTTCTTCGCTGTGCAATTGTCGAGGAGCAGAGCTCAGGGGCCAAGTGCTTTGTCATGACCACCCACCACAGCATGTTTGACAAATGGAGTATCGAGAAAATACTGTACCGCTACCTCTACCCGGCCTATTATGGGCGTGAGATGCCGAAGGCTATCCCGTACCCGAGATTCATTCGCCACGTCCTTGACACCGACTTGGACGCCGCATCTCAATTCTGGACCCAGACATTGGCAGGTGCTGGTTCCTTTACCGATTTCCCCTCGCTTCCTCTTGTTGGCTTCTATGAGCCCAAGCCTACCTCGCTCCTGAAGCAAAAAGTCCGTATAGACGGAGTCGCAGGGCTGCAAACGCCCTTCCCCAGTCTCCTCAGGGCAGCATGGGCTTTGACAGTAGCCCAATATGCCGGCGTCGAAGATGTCATGTTTGCCGTCAATCTTTCAGGCCGCTCAGCGCCCGTGGCAGAAATAACGGAGCTCGCGGCCCCAACGTTTACCACCGTCCCAGTCCGGATTAAAGTACACGGCCTGCAAAGGGTCCGGGATTTCCTGAACAGTGTTCACCGCGAAGGCGTGGAGATGATACCGTTTGAGCACGTTGGACTACAGAAAATCAAAAGCTTCGTTCCCGCTTTCAACCCGGCTGACCCCAGACACTTGTTCCTCGTACACACCGCGGCAGATGCGGACCTGGACGATCCGTCGCTTCGATTGCCTGGCTTTGAGCAGGTGCACCTGAAGATGGAGACGCTCGATGACTACCCCCTCTCAGTCTTGTGCAAGCTGGATGAGCGCAAGGGGGGGGCTGAGGTGGCGGCTCGGTTCGACAGCGCCGTCATCCCCGACGACCAGCTCCAAGCGATCCTGCGACAATTCGAGCACAACGTCGCCCAGCTTGCTGGAAATGCCGCTTCTGAGGAGCAGACGGTGGGAGATCTTCCTCTGGCCAACTCATACGATCTAGATAGGATTGCCGGTTGGAACCTCACCGGACGATGGCCCTCACTTGGCTGTGTTCATGACCTGGTCATCAAGACCGTTCGAACCAACCCCGACTCTCAAGCCGTCTGTAGCTGGGATGGGGAGCTTACCTATCAGCAGCTTGATGGAGCGGCCAGAAGCCTTGCCCAGCTGCTCATCGCAGAAGGGGGCGTGGGCCCCGAAGTAGCAGTCGGGCTCTGCATGGACAAGTCCCGATGGGCCATGGTGGCTATACTAGCCATTCTATATGCCGGCGGCGCAGTGGTGCCGCTTGGAGTTCAACTGCCGCCGGAGAGAATCAATGTCATTCTGCAGGACTCGTCTCCAGCCATGGTACTCTGTGACGAATTCAAGGCAGACAGGTTCCATTCGCTGGGTTGCAGGAGCGTAACTGTCAATGAAGGAGCACTCGCTCACTTAGCCAAGTCATACGATGGCCGCGATCCTGCTATTCCCTCGAAATCAGTCCGAGCCGAAAACACGGCTTGGATTATGTATACCTCTGGCAGCACAGGAGTTCCCAAGGGAGTGACCCTGGAGCACAGAGGCATATATAACGTCGTCCTGAGCAAGGGCACCGACTTGAACATGGACCCGACTAACCGCATATTCCAATTCGCTGCCTTCACCTTTGATGTCTCTATTGGCGACATTCTCATGGCCTGGACATTTGGGGGAGTCGTATGCTTGCCTTCGGAGGACGAGCGGATGAACGATTTGGTCGGGTCCCTGCAGCGACTGAACGGCAATTTTGCAATCCTCACAGCCAGTACGACGGCGCTGATCCCCCCGGCCGAGGTCCCGCAGATGAAGATGCTGGTACTGGGTGGTGAAGCCATCACCCCAGCCTTGGTTGAAAAGTGGCTTCTGGGTTCGAATGTCACCCTGGCCAACAGCTACGGCCCGACCGAGTGCTCCATCACAAGCACCATGAACCCTGGAGTTACAGACAAGAGCGGTTCATCCGTCATTGGCAGGCCCATCCGCGGCACCCAAAACTGGATCGTGGACACTCATAACTACAACCGACTTGTGCCCATTGGCGCAGTGGGAGAGCTTCTTATTGAGGGCCCACAAGTCGCGCGTGGGTATCGCAACGACCCCGTAAAGACCTCGGCGGCATTTATCACGGATCCTAGCTTCACTGCAGACGTTGGCCCCAGGAAATCGGGACGTCGGATGTATCGCAGTGGCGACCTGGTGCGATACAACGCCGATGGCAAGATCACGATTCTGGGGAGAAGCGATTCGCAGATCAAGATCCGCGGCCAGCGGGTTGACCTGGGCGAGATTGAGTCGTGCATTGTGAAACTCATGCCCAAGATCCGAACGGCCGTGGTAGAGTATCTGCACCTCAGTGACAATCAACGCGCACTCGTTGCCGCCCTTGAGTTCCACGACGACCACCACCACCACCACCACCGCCACAGCGACGTGGTAGGCCATTCGACATGGCTCAAGGAATCTCTAGCTGAGAGATTGCCGGCATACATGGTTCCGAGAGTGTATCTGCAAATAGACATGATACCGAAGAACGCCTCGGGGAAGACCGACCGCAAAGCCGTCCGCCAGTTTATGATGAGTGAAGGTACCCAGATCGCGGATACAAAGTCTCGAAGCGCCTCAAAAACTGGAAAGATCGACACAGATATGGAGGCAGTCGTCCGCAAGCTATGGGCAGCCGTGCTCGAGGTCGAGGCAGAGACAATCGACCGGCATGATAACTTTTTCGACATCGGTGGTGACTCTATTAGCGCCATGAAAGTCGTTGCTACTGCAAAGATGGAGTCTCTTGATATTCGTGTGCTGGACATTTTTGAGAATCCAGTCTTGTTCAAAATGGCAGTTGTCGCCAAAAGTCTGACTAGATCGGCACTTGAAGCGGCCTCACCGCCTCCTTACCGTCCTTTCCAGCTACTCGACGGCGTGGACAACAATATCGTCGCCTTCCTTGAGGAGGTCGTCTGCCCCATCACTGGGACCGGAAAGGAATCGATCCAGGATGTCTTCCCCGCCACTGATGCCGTTGCCTTCAGCGTGGCAGGAGCATTGACCGCGGCCCAGACAGAAGTAAACACCTTTGTCCTTGATACGGATCGCGGCCTCGATCTGGTTCGACTACAGCAAAGCTGCATGCTACTGGAGCAGCATATCGAAGCTTTCCGCACTGCTTTCGCGTTTGATCTTCGCAACGGAAGGCTTCTCCAGATCATATTGAAGTCCTATCAACACAATGTGCTCGTGGTCAAGGCTGAGGGCTCGCTGGAAGATGCCACCGAGCGGTTATTTGAAGGGGACATGTGCCGTGAACCTCTTCGACTCGGCACACCCATGGTGAACATGGCTATTCTTCAACATGAGGAGAGCAAAAAGACCCGTATACTATTGCGGATGTCACATGCTATATACGACGCCATGTCTCTTCCAATCATCCTGGACACGCTCCGCAAATTGTACCATCAACGGGACGCTTATGGGCCGCCCTTAAGCTCCTTCGCTGACTACGTCGCAGATCTGAATCGGAAGACAAGTGTCACAAGCTACAGCTACTGGCGGAGCTTGCTTGATGGGTCCGCCATGCCCGAGCTCATTCCAGCG
Source organism: Tolypocladium endophyticum (assembly GCA_024339985.1). NCBI lineage: Eukaryota > Fungi > Ascomycota > Sordariomycetes > Hypocreales > Ophiocordycipitaceae > Tolypocladium > Tolypocladium endophyticum. Next base: position 37,228 of record JALHBW010000010.1, read on the forward strand.
ACAGAGTCCGATCACCAAAGCCCCTTGCGCATGGCCTTTACCAAGGACAAGGTGATGTCAGTGCCGAAATCGAAGGGAGAGGGCATTACCACCTCCACCATCATCAGCTGTGCATGGGCGCACGTCCTAGCCCAGTACACAGGGAAGAGCGATGTGGTATTTGGAGATACCATTTCCGGGAGAAACGTGGTCGACCCGTCTATAAGCAGTACCGTTGTCGGCTGTTGTGCAACCAACGTCCCTATGCGGATCAGGTTTGCTGACAGCTCCGGCGAGCACTCCATCCTTCAACTATTGAACCAAGTGCGAGATCAGCAGCGGAATCGCATTCCCCATGAAGGTATCGGTTTCCGTTCACTGATCCGGGAGTGTACGGACTGGTCCCCGGCTACTCGCTTTACCTCCATCGTCAATCACCGACCAGCCAAGCCAGCGGCCAAGTCAGCCAGCGGGCAAATCGGTTTCCAAGTGAGCACCATCACCACTGAAATGATACCGCTCACGACTTGGTACGATCTCGCCGTCGTCTCCCAGGAGAACGATGGCGTTGTTGAGATAAGTCTAGGTTACTCGACAGTGGCATTCCACCCGGACACGGCCCAGGCGCTGCTAAAAGATCTTGGCGACACCGTCCACATTCTTTTGAATGCTAGGACTTCTAAATCTGACCAAATCGCCCTTCTTGGAACAGAGGTGATGCCAAGATCTTCCTCGAATTTCGCCATGCTGCGGCCAGTTAGGAGTCCTAAAGAGCAGAGTCCAACCGAAGGCAGATCAAGCAACGCCATGTCCACCGACAAACCCGACGATTCTAGTCCCAGTGTTCTCGATACAATCTGGTTCTTTGTCTTTACTTCAAAACGCACAAGCGTGGGAACGTTGCCGCCCAATGAGCCTACTCCAGACATGCGTTACCTACCATTCTACCAGCTAGGAGGCGACTTTCTTGATGCCGCACATTTAATTGCCTTGATACAACGCAGGATTAAGACCACCGAGGCGAAGGTGAACGGGGACGCCATTTCAATTTCACACACTCAAGTGACAATCGATGATGTTCTTCATTATCCCAGTCTTGTGGAATTTGCAAGCTTTTTGAATCAAAAACAACTTCAGTTGATTTAGTGTACTTTTTTTTTGTATATTTTGCTATCTGAAGGTATGAGGCGTTATGATAGGGTGGCTATAAAAGATATAAATATGCTTGAAAACTGTACGGTTTAACGTTAGATTATAGAGCTTTATTCTCTTATTTATAGTTATTTCCTCTTAGAAGCTTTTCAGGCGTAAGTATAGCTTAGGATGAGCTTATTCCGGGAAAATATCAACTTGTAGAGAACTAATACTGGGACACATTTATAGTAACGAGAGAGATAGAAGCGTATTCTTCTCGACTTAAAGCTAGCTGGAAATAATAGCAGAGACTATTGGTATAACGAGGCTATATCGTAACTAACTGCTTATAAAGAGCCTTGAATTCGCGTATAGATTTCCCGCTATTTAAACCCATAAGCCGTAGGAGCATAATATTTCAGCTGTTTATACCCCCTAGCAGCTGCCGAGAGACGCTGCAATTAATATATTAGCTTTGACTGTATTTGAAACGCGGAATAAAGGGGAATAAATACCGAGAGTGCATCTGTTGTCGGTATAGTGGCCATTAACGTAACAGCCACCAGTCTTGTCCCAGCCGCTTTGGAGAATTTAGCTTTAAAACACTTATCAAGGCATTTAACGTACCAGTTGGTGGCCCCGTTAATGGTGATGCATTCTCCCGTCTTTACACAAGTGAATATATAGTCTGATCCCCTGGTTACGTGGTCCGTGACGTCGTATTGAGTGCCTGGCCCCGAGCGGCAGTTCACACTTGCAGAACCACCGATGATCGTGCAAGTCCGGGTCGCCCGCTTGAAGATTTCGTCGCTAGTGTCGCGAGCGGCGGTCGTTCCTGGAGCAGGCTCAGCACCCTCTACAGCATTCTCGCCACTCTTGGCGCCCGGAGCAGCCATAAGGCTAACGGGAAGAAGGGAGGCTGCGAAGAGTGAAATAAACTTCATGTTTGCTGATGAAAGTGGTGAGTTGAATTTCTGAGATGTGACCTTAAGGTAGAGCTTGATAAACTATCGTTTTATTTCATGGAACTCGAGAAGAATGAATCGTCTATATATATATACATTTCTCAAGCTAGAGAAGTAATACAAGATATAACGGTGTAATTTGCCGTCCGTATGACCGCATCTAGAAGGGTAGTCGCCTTCAACTGTGTAGTTATTAATAAAATCATGGCACTTAGATAGGAAGGTGCTACCATTAAACACTGAGAACCTAAGTGCGAACAGGGCTACTTTACCCGTGTTCTTACTGAGCCGCGTAAACATGCACACCTACACACGGAGCCATTTCTACCCGGACGTAAAGCTAGAGGCTATCGCTACGATGACATAATGGCCTTTTCTCTGTTCCTAACATAGCCTCCCGAGCCAACAAACGAAATGTAGGTGTATGTAGGTGCTATCTATGCCAATACATAGTCTTGTGGGTAGGTACGTCTACTACTGTCTGTCAAACGACCTCGCCTCCGAGGCCATAGCCTAGAGCTCGAGCGCGATTGATTACTTCAAGCCGGAGGAATAACTTGCATCGGAGGCGTAAGCATAGCTAAGTAATCCGGAACTATAAGCAGAACCCAATCGATGCCAAGCCTTCGGGAGCAGCCAAGACAATAATTAGTGCCCCGTCATTATGAGAAGCATGTCTCCGGACACTACCGTTCTGCGGGATGATTACGAACTATCGGGGGAACAAAGGCCCGTCCCCAGGGACTTTGATATCTAATGTAACCATGATCTGATATAGTGGGGTCCTAGCTTGAAGCTCCCTGCAGGCCTAACTTAGTATTTTATAGGTTTAGGGTAAGCTAAGCTACTCTAATAAAGTAGCTACCTTAGACTTGTCTTTAAGTAATAGATAGATTAAGAGTATTAATTCATTAAATAAATTAATAAATCCATCCTTTTCTCTATATCATTTCCCTCCTAACCCTACAGCTAAGCACCTATTCCCCTCCTACTATTTAATCCTGCTTATAGGAAAGAAAGAAATTTTATACAGCGAACACTATTAAGTTATTACTAAACGATAAATACCGTCTGACGAACCTCCTATTAAATTCAAGCATTGCTCGGACAAAGCAGACACGCTTTAGTAACAAGCACAGCAATGCGTTTAGTCGCATCGCATTACAAAGCCTACAACGGATAATGTTACAGCTTACGGGCCACAGGCACGGATGCAGCCCCTACCCAGGGTAGTCTGACGCCTGACGTTATCCCCGAATTGCCCTGGAGCGCCGAGACTGCGCGAGGCCCATAACAATCGGCGACTGCCTTTTCGACGACGCTGTGACCCGTCCCTTGCGAGATGATCCTCGTCGTACGGTCTAAAGATTCGCGGCGTCATGTGCAACATACTGCAGCCTTAAACGAGCATCGTATCATTGCAATGACCAGGTAACGGGCTACTCCAGCCAGGTAAGCATCACTCCTCCCCGCCGTTCTCACTGTTAGATACACCAACCTCTGCTGGCGCTTGGTTGATAGCATGTCATGGGTACTAGCAATTGCTGGCTCCAATTACTAGCTTCCCTTTACAGCTGATAACTTTCTTCCTCCGGATTTCTGGTATCGTACCCCTGTCCCGGCACAATAAGAGTGCTGGTAAACCCCGTTATTATGAGGAAAGATTGACTAGCACCGTACGATTCGGGGGGCTACCCAATGCTCCACACAGCTATGATACTAAGGTACTTTAGACCATAGGATGTATGCTGTAGGACCTAGACGCTGATAACCACCCGGCATCGTCTCTACTACGCCTACCCCTACTCGTAACTACTTATCGCCGACCATTAGAAGGCTAGTAATTCAGAGAACGGGACACGAACGCATCGAGTGGCCAGTGGAGCTCCCCGACGACATTAACAAAAAGTTAATACGGGCCACTAGCAAGGACAACACGACCTGGGATTTTTGCGTTGACTCTTTGGAAAAGTACTGCTGCCCATTATGTCCGCCGCTGTCTCGGAGGTGGCGTCGGCGCGCGTGGCTCGTGAGACATCTTAGGGTTCAGCACCGGAGCTGAATTCGATGTGGTATTGAGAACGCTCAGGTCATTCGTCAGGCCATCGTTAGCAGTAGAGGGAGCGGTTGGGCAGTGTTTTGGGCAAGCGTTCCAAGGCTACGGGTACAGCCCCAGTCGATGTAATAGGGGTCGTTGGGGATTGGAGGTTAAAAGCTGTCGTCCCAATGGCTCTTATATACAACGGCTCCTACAAGAACCGCGGCTATTGTAGGACCGGCAACTTTCAGCTTCAGCGATCGTCTCCGTGATAGCGACATCACCAAATGCCCATTTTGCCCGTCACTAATTACTGTCTCAAAATGAGTTACGGCTGATTGCAGGGGTGAAGGGATAGCGCGGCAGGAGCGGGGCCACGTAGGCAGCAGACAGCTTATAGGCCCCGAGGGGCAAGCGCGCTACGTTGGTAAAAATAGACCGAGATAACGGTCAGGTGTATCTATATTAAAAAAGGCTATATTCTCGAACAACCTCAGACCGAGGAACTGGTGGCAAAGGAAAGGTTTGCATGAATCTATTTTTGCTACTCGGTAATCGACCGTCAGTGGCCTGTTGCGCCTAAAAAACTTACGACTCGAGGCTAGATAGCATGTATATACCTTCGATGGCCGCGCGTTAAAAGCTTCTAGGTAAAATAAGTTCTTTACTCGTACGATGCAGGGCTGAGTTTAGTGTGGGCCTTGGCCTAGCCGCGTTTTACTTAGTAAAACGGTAATCGACCGTTAGTAGCCTATTACGCCTAAAAAACTTACGACTCGAGGCCAGATAGCATATACACCTTCGATAGCCTGCGTTAAAAGCTTCTAGGTAAAATAAGCTCTTTACTCGTACGATGCAGGGCTGAGTTTAGTGTGGGCCTTGGCCTGGCCCCGTTTTGCTTGGTGAAATCTGACTTGCTATAGCAGCCTTCGCCGTGTCCACCACCAGTTACGACCGCTGTACTGAGGTGAATAGTATCAATCGATCTAAAACAAGGTATTACCTTTTTAGCTAGATGCTTTATTTAGTCCATTTCGCTAGAAGTGAGCAATTCTGGCGCGATCAAAGTTGAGAATTGCTGACGAAGTGGCTGCGACCTGCGTCCGCACTAGTCTCTCTCATAAGCGATATCCCGTATTTCGTTAGTAATTATAGCTCTCCGTCTCAATTGCTATAGCACTTCCGTATCCGCACGAGTATACAAGGCCTCTATATTTCCCCAGAAGGCTCGGCAGGTTCTTTTCCGATCAACTTGTAGTTACACGTCGTATTCCTACCGAATTGATAAAAGCAGGTAGGTGGTCGATAGCATTCACTGTGCTAGCTGTTTCCTCTATATTGACTTCCTAGCTTTGACTTGAGCGGAAGCATGACGAATATGTTGGCCAGGGTCAGACGTATTACTTCCAGCGCGATTGACGCCGCATCATTGTCCGCTCGTACGACAATACGACGCTGGCTCTTGGCGGCAATCTCTCTTATTGTTCTTCTTGCGTTAATCTTGGCCATCAACAAACCTGTTGCTGATCGTACCGCACTTTGGCAATCTACCGAGCTAGTCGAGAACGTTTCGATAGACAGCAAAGAAAGCATGTCAGAGCTGGCGAACGGTGCCGGAAATAACACGTTGGGGTTCAGCGCTATTTACTACATCAACATTGGCAGTCGCTACGATCGCCTTGACGCTATGACTTTACAGAGCTATCTTTCTGGAGTTCAGTTCGTTGTTTTTCCAGCTGTAGAACCGGACATGGTTCACGATGTGGGTATGCCACCTACAAACAGAGTTAGCAACCTGCGCGTGGGGGAGAAAGGTTGCTGGAGGGCGCATGCAAACGTAAGTGTGCCGTCTTGTTGAAACGAAAAGCTGACCCAGGACCTGGTTGCGCAGAATCATAGGTGCTGAGAATGCTTTAGATCTGGTCAGCGATTACAAGACAGAGGACGGCTCCCATTCTGATTCTGGAGTCAGATGCCGCGTGGGATGTGAATATTCGCGAGATCATGTACAGGCTGAATGTACAATTTCGACAATTTTTACAAAGTCTCAACTCGACTAGGCTCCCGAATCCCGAATTAACGTATTCAAGTCGAGCATCGACAAAAGAAGAACAGATTGACGACTTAGGAGAGGACATATGGCTCAGTAACCATTGGGACGTTCTCTCCATCGGTCAGTGTAGGGAAAGCAAGGACAACAAAGACATTAATTTCATTTATCACGACCCTTCCGTACCACCTGGCTGTACGTACTGGGGACGGCGTCTTAATCATGAGAGAGTAATCAGGCAGTCTGGGGGCATTACCTGTACCACAGCATATGCAGTCAGTCAAACAGGGGCTGCGAAGCTATTACTGCGATCTGCTATCAACCTTGACAGACCAGTGGATCTGATGATTGAAGATATGATACTGTCAGGTGATCTTGTGTCATATAGTGTGACACCGCCTATTGTGGCGCAGTGGCAGTACGCAGATGGTCTAGGCATGGAAGAACGTGGCGCAAATAGCGATATCAACGGACCTGACATGTTTTCGAGGCTGTTTGGTTTCACACGCAAGAAAGCATGGCAGTTCGTGAAGTCATCTGGAAGCGTTTGGACTACAAAGCCTCAGCACCAGGACGTTGCATTCCACGACATGGCTCTCCAAGGCGCTTGGAAGAGAATCTTTAGGTCTAGTCACCACACCGTTCGTACCTGACTGACAACAGTCGGGAGACAAAAGGTCAACGCTGAAAATGAATCCCTGCAGCAGCCGACAACCTTGCCACGATGCGCAGGAAGATGAGACGGACGCTTGATGAGAGGACTAGGATTCAAAGAAGAGTTAATTTAGCTTATATCGGTATTTAACTGGTCGGTTCTATCCTAGCTTTTATTTGAGCGAGCTCATAAGAGAGTACTTTTGAAAGGCTAGGAAAACGAGACTAAAGTAAGGTTTCAAGAACAGCAAGAAAGACTAGTGTTACGTTTTGGGCTTCCATGGGATAAATCGGAGGTCTATGTTGACAGAGAAGCCAGGGCGTAATGTTACGTGTGGTGCTGAGTTCGTAGAACTCTGGCCGAGTGATCAGTATGGGTCAAATAATGATCGTGTTGCAAGCTAGCTAGGTATCTACTATGGAGTGAAATTTGGGGGCGGCCTAAATGCCGGGTGGCTGCCACGATCGCAAGGCGATTATGAATTGAACTGAGGAATGAATGCCGCGGGAAACTATCAAAGCATATCCGTACGGCACGAAACTAAGTAAATGATAGGACGTAGCTAATCTCCCTCGACCAGAGCTAGGCATTGAGATCAGCCCGTCCGATGTTCGACTTACTCCCCGAGAAAAAGACCCGTACCTTTGGAACATTCTATGCGGCAAAGAAGACTTTTCCATCCCGATATTCTCAAAAAAATCTAAGCGACCATTCAGTCAGCATCTACCGCCTACTATCCAAGGAGGTTGGTCAGACTTTCAAGGCTGTGCTTGTAAACGCACCACGTGGTAAAGTTGACTCCGTCGTAGAAGTGAGCTGAGCATAACCACATCTCGACATATTTCAATCGCGCAGGCCAGAAGGCAATCAGGTGATGCGGGGTGGCCCATTTCAGGCAGCACTCCAGCTTCTCAGCCAAAAGTATTGATGTACGTGTCATGAAAGCATTGGATTGTGACTGATCGGCGGCCATGAAGTAGCCGTTAAATCGCTCGAAACGGCCCACCTTGCATGATGCGAGTGCATGTCTCAGGTCATAGAAAGTTGCGGCCGGGATCGTCCAGCCGCTCGGCGTAAGCTTGGGTCAATGGCAAGAACCAACATCAATAAGTCACCCAATGATAAGCGAACACGCCATTAAGTAATCGCAATTAGGCAGAAGCTGCACATCAGAAGTCGGTGAGAAGTGAACAAGAAATATCGCGTGCCAACTAAAGACGAAACATCTGCATAGAAATTCCGGCAGGTCAAGGGTAACCACGAACCATCATGTGTCCCCTAATTGATGCACCTTATTGAGGCTCAAGTACCGTTAGCAGCATGCGGGACAAGACCACATCACGATGAGGAAGGCCGCTCAGGTCTTTAAAGAGAGGCAGGCATTCTATTGTGTCGCGCATTGCACTGTCTCGGGTTCTGGTTCTCGGCGAAGCCTGCGCAGCAGCTTATTCCAAGGCTTATTTCTCTTTGCCACAGCTTCCCGCCGAGCTCGAGACTCGCCCATTGCTAGCGCTTTTAAAGCTTCCTTCTTAGCTACTTTTTTCCTATGCTCTTCTGCCGAATTGTAATCACAGATCCCCTTCATTACGCCTTCCTCTATAACAAATATTATTGTGTTCTTGCCAAGGCCTAACCATTCCTCGTTCTTAACGACATAAGCATAGCCGGCTTCAGTGATAGTGATAGCCCCATCTTTCTAAACGGAAATAGCGCCGCGGTATAAGAAGACCAGGCAATCGCGAAGGCAGGGCAACCCAATTGTCATGTTGATTATGTTGGGAGACATATTGTCAGCATAGCTTCGGATGTAATATATCTAGTCGGTTGGCTCTGATCGCTAGAACTATACGCCCAATTCGTGAGACATTGAGCTCACTTAGGGCGAATTCTACACTTCGACGTACCTCTTCCTTAACAGTGGCCCGTAGCAATTAGCCGCCCTCTAAGTCTAGAGATATCCAGAATCGACTGCCTGTAGGGCCCGTAAACCATTGTTTTACCGGCATGCTGGAAATTGGAGAGCGAACAGCAGCCACGATGCTTTGTAGCCTGTTGACGAGCTGGGTGCTTACACCATCCTCGCGTTGACGATATGCAACGAGCTGAACCGAAGAGCTGGTGAGCAAGGGAAAGTCCGTCGACTGCGTCCGCCGGGTGTGATGGGGGAAACCTCGAGGCCAAGCTCGCATAGCGAGGCGCAGGATGTCGGCATGGCGACCAAACATGCGGCCAGTGGCCGGCGGCTTGTGTGCGGATGTGACTGGCTTATCTATGCAGTTCGGCTCGAACACTTGCAGTGGTCACATTTTGCAGTAGAGACTGCATCACGCACCATGATGCAACCTTCCTCTGCTCCTATCATCGTGCATCGGCGTCATCCTGGAGGTCAGCTTGGAGCATGCCTACCCCTATCCAATCAGCATTGTGCAACCAGACGCCTCCCCGAACCTGCCTGCAAGAGTGAGGCCGCAGAGTTCAGGTATGCTAAAAATAATGCCATCAATTCTGTGATTCTTGCCTAGGGCTGCTAAAGGGTATGCCATACTGGCGACCCGTTCACTAGCAGGCAGCGGGTCGCCCTAGCAAAGTTGTCAGCAGTTTTGGGCTGTCTATCTTCTCGAGCGCTCTACACTCCGTGAGGAACTAGTTCTGCCGAGCAAACAAATGAAGTCTGAAACTTCAAATATCAGCTCAAATGCTTTTGTGTCTTTTGCAGCTTTCAGCAGTCAGAATCAGCATTGCCGATTTCTCTGTTATTGCGGCGTCATTGGATATTTAAGGTCTGATCGGGGTACCACAACCCTATTTGTGCTTTCACCATGAGCGCTGTTGAACCCACGATAAGAATATATAGCTGCAGACTCGACCCAGAGCCCTCGACATATCAATAGATCAATTTGTAGCGACGCGGCTCACTCGCAAATCAGGTGTAGCCTATCCAGCGGGGTGAGCTCGGCAGACCTCGAATAGCTCTCCACAGCACACTCCAACTCTTTCGCAAAGTCGTCCTCAAGCTTCTGTAATGCCCCTCGCTTCCTCTTGCGACCTCGGGCGTTAGGGCTTATCAAGCCAAGGGGTTGGCGGCCGCGGAACTCTGCACGTTCAAAATCCACAAGCATAAGATTGCCACTGCATTTATTGTATAGGATATAGGATATTCCGCGGCTCAGCGTCATGGTGAAGGACGCGCAACTTGTGCACTGCTTTGATCATTGTGCTGACGGCGTCATCGATGCCCGCTTTGATAGCCTGGTCAACTGCGTTAACCAATGGTTGCCCAGCCAAGCTAAGAAACATAAAATGCATGTAAACACCGCTGTCATGGTAGTATGGCAGGACGAGGTCTATACAGCCAAGACACACGCCGTCTCGTCGGCCGTCGTGGCGAGCTCAAAGGCCTGTAGTCTGACAGCTATAGTGTTGCGGTTGATCTCAGCTTCATTGGTCTCGTGGTAATCACGAAACTCTTCTCGCATCATCACCATCCTTCTCAAGGGTTTTTTGCAGGCAACGACTGGAAGGGCGGTTCTGTTCCCACAGCTCAAGCGCAGCCGAGTGTATCGCCGCATGCCTAGTTTGTCCGCTTGTCGAAATTCTTGTGGAGGCCCCAAGCAGAGCCTCACCATCTGTTTTGGGGCGCGCACAGCGCTAAAAGGGTTGTCTGCGCCATCGCGCCGGCAATAAGCCGCGGCCAAGTGTCAGGTTCTTGACGTCGTTGCGTATCGGCTCCCTCTGCATCGTCTGGTCTGTAGTATGGGGCTCTCGTCCAGTTCCTGGCATGCAGATCAATGGCGTGGGGCTGTGCCCAATTCCTAACGTGCAGGATCAGTGAAGTGGGGCTGCGTCTAATTCTTGACATGCCGATCGCTGAGTTAGGGACTGCTTCGTCCAATTCTTGACTTGTAGATCATGGGTAGGGGCGTGAGTTGTAGGCGTGGTCATTAAGTGGCTATTGAAACTTACGCACTTGGCCAGGCCTACGCACACAATGCGGTCCCGGAAGGCCCGTACGGCTACTTGGCCCCGGCCAACGGTCGCGATGGCGATTATGAGCTAGCTGTTGCTAAGAAAGACTAGTAGCGATAAACAGCCCTAGAATACGTTCTAGGCTCTAAACGGCCTTTCAAGAACCTCAATCCACTGTATATACGGGCCCGTGTTCACTTAGCTAGATACTCTAGCTAAGAATGACCCTAAGGTAACAAGCAGCCCTTTTGCCAGGCCCTGGCCATGCTGCACGTTCAGTGTCGTATTGTTGACACTCCCCACGCTACTGCATCGTCCAGTTTCGTCACTCCGATCTTCCAAGCTCGCGATATCGCATGGTATATTGTGTTGATTGTCGTTTCGATTGTCGCCAGGAATATCGACCGGGTTATTGGAGAAGTCTGATGGTAGCCATGCGGCAAACTCGTCGCGATCGCCCGTGGCGATAAACAAATGAGTCGATGCTCGCCATGGACGTGGTGGCGATGACCTCAATTCTGAGTCGACGACAATTCGTTTTGGGCCAACGTCAAGTGTACACAGCACCAGAGGCCGTGCCACCGGCCGCCTACAAGATATAACACGATCGAACGGCATATTGTGCAGAGCCTGGTCGTGAGCTGCCCCGTATGATTGCTTGGGCTGATGGGGAAACTAAATACTTTAGCGACAGCATTCCACGTCCACTGTGCTGTGGTGTTGGCGAAGCCATGCCTTCAACGAGCTGCCAGGGTGCCGACGTCCTTGGTGCGCACACACTTCCACTTTTGCGCGCGGCAGCGGGCGCAGGTCGATCGTCGCCAGGGTGACTGGATGCGGGTCTCCGCAGGCGGCTGCTGCTGCACCTGCTGCCCCGGCGGCGGCGGTGGTGGTGCAGCTCCTGCGCTGTAGCTGCGAGGATGGCGTGCTGTTGCTGAGCGGCCGACGGAAGAGAGAAGTGCAAAGATTGCAATATAAACAGCCACTATCTCTGGCAGAACTGCTGGCCCTGGCCGCCCATCAGTTGCATGTGCATCCAGCAACTCTGTATCGAGATGAGAAATGACCTTTGTAACAGCAGGACGGAGGGCGAGCGACGCGGCGGGTAGTTACAACGACAGCGACTCGTCATCGCGCCGAGCACGAGCAGATCAGCAAGTCCGTCGAATAAGCCATCAGGAGTCAGGGCCAACAGTCCCATTCTCTAATAATGACGGACGAACTAAAATAGAGATCTGGAGCTCAGCCGTGTCGTATCAAGCGGAAACATGCTGTTGGCTCCTATATATACCACTAATATGCCTACCTATAGCTACAATGAAGGCAAGTACTACCGCTGCTATTAGCTCGGCGCCTGTTCTTGTTGAATTTGCCGTTGCAGTAGGCTCTTTCAGGTTCCCGCATCGCGAAATTTCGGGCTATTAGCTCCTCTTGAATGCTACCGCTGAGCCGAAACGGTCCATCCTGCTCTCTCTGGACTACGGTTGCGTACGTGTCGGCCGATGAGGCGGCGGTCCAAGGCTTACTTGCAGGTCCAAGACACTAAAGCGAGTCGAACTACCTTCCCTGACGACGTATCAAGGAAGGATAATGCCGTGTGGTAAAAGCCCGGTAGCGAACAGCTCACCGCCGCTCGGGTAATAATAAGTTCCTACGGCGGCTTAGAGGAGCACATATCGACCAGAGTCTCGGGTCATACTACTACCCAGGCGAAACAAATCTATAGCTGATGTGATGCTGCTATCTCATGAACCGATTGAGTCGGCCCAAGATCTCAAGTCCCGAGGAATATGAAGAGGTAATCAACAATGTCGAAGATTCTGATTGTAATCCTTCGCTGATCACACACAATCAGGCTTTCGCTGTCCTCATGTTGTTTCTTCCGTCCGACGCAGAGCATATAGCAGATGGAATCCGGGAGGCAGAGATTAGACGTTCATAGAGCATAGATCATTCAGCGCCTTCGAATAAATGAAAAGAAAAAACCCCAAGCAAAAGTGGTTTTTTTTATTTCAACCGGATCGGAGCATATTTCCAGTTTAAGATGACGGAGTTTCTTGAATGTACTATGTTAGAAGTCACGATACCTAGAGGAAATCAAGTCTCAGGTAATCAAAATATCAGCCCGAGCATGAATTCAGCAAATTTGAGGCCGCGCTTGTGGAGCCCTAGTCGATATATTCCGAAGGTCTCAACATCTCCCTAGATGCATCTCTTGGTTCGTCAACTGAGGCTCACGCAAGAAGACGTTGAACGATTCAACCCTTCTCTTCGCATTATTTAAAACATCGGAATATCCACAAATATTGGGGTTCTCTGGTGAGAAATTCAGACACAGCAAGCTCGGGCCTGCACCCGTTATGATTGTACATCTTCGTCTCTGAAGCCTCATCACACAGCGGGTGCGCTTCGTCAACTTGAGGTTCAAGTTCGGCTTCTTCCACAACAAACTCATCCGTGCCTCCTTGTCCAATCCAAGGATCCATTAACAGGCTCAAGTTCATACGCGTAGATAATCTTAGCCACAGTAACTTGAAGCGCAAGCCAGGCTAGCCTGTCAAGTGTGTTGAGATTATCATTATGGTTGTACGTAATCGATTTTCGTGTTTGGTATTGGAGGAATTCGGCGGACAGGCAAATAGGATGAATCGTAAAACAGCCTAGCAAAGAGATAAGGAACGACTGACCCTCTACCAAGGTAGGCGCGCAGGGCAAGGAGAATGACCTGCTAGCATCCAAAGTATCTTTAGTCTCAGCCGCAATCCGCAATTCTGTCGTGAAGAACATAGCCGACAACCAATACCCAAGCCAGCCGAGTTATGCCTGGTATGGGATCTAACCCACAGCGCATGCAGCATTCTACCGAAGTCTTGGCACATCGGCTTCCCAAAGAAGCCAAGTCTTTATTCAAGATCGCTGTAGGTGGATCATGTGTACACTGGACACCTCGAAGTGGCTGGGACAATTGCTCGTAGAAAGCCTTTTTGCTTTCCCGACTACAGATCGGCCCACGCCCATCATCACTCGAGACAGTGATCATCTTGGGGGCACCTTGTATGAGAACGTTAGTCCTGTAGTCGCAATGCGATCGTATAACTTGCTGTAGCTTGTTGAGGTTGGCCCCGGCAAGCATCGCGGTAGAGACTTCAAATAGCGATGGTCGACCACTGGAGATATCCAACGGCTCGACTTAATCCTTTTTTCATGACTGTGCAACGGCCTCGCATACATTAAACCTTAAACTAGGCATTCTATAAAAATGCGCGGCCCGTAGCGATGCGAGCTCCTGGGAATTGGGTACGTAACCTCACTGCAATCACCGTCGGCGTCGGGATCTGTGGACTTTGGCTCAAAACGGCAGGCCACTGGTTCGCCGGACTGGTGTAACTCGGTATAAGGATGCCGACCCGATTGGTCGCATGCATGCAAGTGCTCGGTTAGACTGTGGCTTACACTTCCATACGCACACCCCGATCCCACATAAATACTGACCCCCGAATGTAGTGGAAGATGATTATGAGCCAGAATGGCTCTGGTGCGCAGGCCCAAGGTCTCGCCCCTGCCAGCTTCGAAATCGAAGAGTTAAATGCCTTGTTTCAAGCGAGCCTACGTCATCCGCCGGCATGCTGTGAAGAGATATTTAAGGCGACGCCTCCGCCTGGACATGATCAGCAAAATATCTTCGTTCCATCTCGCCACGTATAACAAAAATTCAATAACAGCATGTCTTTCACAAGCAATTTCCCGGCTTCACGTACGGTTGAAAATGGATCAGAAGAGGACAACGTGCTCCACAACCAAGAAGCGGCCGCGTTGCAGCGAACCGCGGATTCAGCCCTCGATGATTTTTTCTTCAGTCATCCACGGTCTGAGGTACGACCCAGGACGGCATCAGCTCTTCGACTGCCGAAACCCGTGGTCATACCCCAACGACGCCCTGGAAACAAAGAACGCGGGTTCATCAAGGCGTACGCGCCAGATCTAGAGGCTTTCGGTATCGACCAAGAGTCGTTTCTGGCTTTCATTCACGCAATTAACAAGGCTGCGCGGGCATCCAAGTGGCTCTATGCAATCCAAGTAGCCGCGTTCGGGGCGGGTTTCGTTCCTAACCATATTGCCATCGGCGTTTCGGCGGCGGTACAGGTCATTGCGGGTATTGTTGCCAAGACAGAGACGAGGTGGAAGTGAGATCTCCGACTGGCTCGCACTTCGGATGGGCTCTCGCGATGCTAATTCAGCTGCTGTGTTAGGACCAATTCATTCATGGACAGAATGAACGACGAGTTCTTTCAGCCACGAGGTCTGTATTGCCTGATCATGTCTTACAATCCAATCGACACGGGCCGGGAGGCAAATGTCAATCCTCTGCAGGCCACGGCAAGCCACAAGGCGTCGAACCCTGCAATGAGTCTCGCCTCCAAAGCAAAGCGAAACCTACGTAATCCTGCTGCTGGCGTGTCCCGGGGAGAACAGAGTCTACCCGTCTCCGTTGCAAGTATGGTGTATCCTGACAGCGGAGTCGACGCAGCGTGTAAGCTTGATGCAAACACGAAGAAAAGGACAATTTTCTCTAGGCTCAACGACTACTTCGATCGGCGAGCCCAAGCACGCTACGTAAGTTGAAGCCCTCGAATCAAGCTTTCAAAGGCCGCCAGCTTATTGAAGATATGCCAAGGCTGCTGAGAGCAAAGGTGATGTCCTCTCTTCTGCTCCTCGAGGATCATTTTCCAATCGCTACCTGGATCCCAACCATCCCGCCACTAATGGAGGCCTTCTTGGGCTCCTATCTGGAGGAAAGTTGACACCGGACACGGAGAAACAAAAAGAGAATATGCGACTTGCCCTGTCTGCCCAAGAACAGACCGTCAAACATCTGCAATCTACCCAAATGACCAACCTTGATATAATGTTCCAGGACTTGGGGTTAACCCCCGAAGAGCAGCAAGACTACATTCAGCAGTACGAGAGTGCCAACGCACTGCAGCTGCAGCAATTTCAGCAGCAGTCCGTTCTCCTGGAGCACGGACAACGTCGCATCAATCGGGTATGTCGCTACGAAACTTCGAACCACATTCATTGCTTACAAAGTCCTTCACTGATGACTGGAGCCTAGAACATTCTGTATTTGATGATTGTCAATATGCCAACGGCTGCAGAGATGAAAGAAGCTACAAGAGAAGGCTCTGTGCCTGGCCTTGAACAAGATTTCAATGACATGACGATCACAAATGTAAATGTAGAATAGACATGCACTCCGGGACGGACTCAAGTTATAAAACACAATGCAGTGACGATGTCGCATTTACTAAGACTGTGCTTTTGATTTGCGCGTAACCAAACTTTTCTCACAGCCGTTCTGCCATGGCCAAGACTCCAGGAATGCCTGCAGTTGGCTGCCACCATGTTGGTTCAGGAACACTCTATGGAGAGACTTTTTTATTTCTCCAGAGAGGAAGTTCGCGTGTTTCTCGTGCCTGGCAACGAAGCTGACCACAACGCCAACCGGAAAGCCCACAAAATTGATAAAGATGGCACCCATAGTAGGTCTCTGAAAAACAGGAACTATAAGTAATATCTTGCGACAGTACACCCAGGGATCGGTGCAGTCATTGACTGTGTCGCCGTTGATTTGCTGCATAACGTCGTAGAGGAGAGTACATGTCGCGTAGTATATCATGCCTAGATGTGCTATGGCGAATTCTTCCGCTGATGGTGAGGGAGTCGACTCCTGGGATGTCTCGAGTGATATCTGTCTCTCAGCAAAGTCAAGGACGCTTGCCCCTGAGTGCGCAGACCAGTACTGAAGTTGGGTACTGTATACATGGCATTTTGCTCGAAGCTGCTGGTGCAATGACGGTTGCTGCTGCATTTGAGGAGGACAACCAGCACAGAAATCGTCAAAATCCTCTAAGAGACCTGGAATCTCAAGAAGAATATCCACAAGTTCATCTTTCGGTTCCTTAGGCATGCTGGACCACGGAACAGATTTCCATTGGGCGGAACTGAACACAGACCGTTTGCGATGATGAATCTCGGAGTATGTCTATGCCACTCAACATCAGCGCTTTACTTTTTGATGAACTGCTTAATTATCGAATCAGCGTCGTATAATACCAGATGAAGCCGGCCGTCTGCAAAGAGTCGGTGCGCGTGACCATGTACATAGCATTGCGGGCCTCTAGCTAGGATGATGGCTTTTTGTCCGTAAGAGTGTTGAAGCCAGGTCATGCCGTGCAGCCATGATCGTTTACCATCGGACACTTGGAGTAACTAATATCACGAATCAGAAACGAGGGTCATCGGAGAGCGTGATATCCCAATGTTCAGCTTCAAACAAAATTACAGTACTTACCTCGTAGGCTGCTAATAGAGCCGAAGTCATTAAGAGCTCCTCATCATCTGGCCCTGTCGTCTTCAATTGGCCAGCGCGTGGCAGAGAGCGGGCTAGAGCCTGGAGCGTCTTCGAGTACATGCGCCACGCCTCAGCGATGATGGCCATCTGGCTCGTCCGTTGTCCAACGAGGGCTAAAGCGTTGAAGAGCACGCCAAGGTGAACGCTATTGTGTCGCTTGGATAAGTCTTGCACAATCTCCACCCAACCTGTGGTTGAGTAGTTCGAAGCACGGGGCGGGAATAGCTGTCCGTTGTTGGGTAGGAGAAACTTCCAGTAAAGGAAAAGACATTTGGATTGTGCTGCTGTGCTTTCTAAGGATCGGTCGAGTAATGGCCATGCCGTGATATCTGTTTGTGTCCATCGCTCAGTATGCTCGACGTACGATGATTGAATCGCAGTCGAATACGACCTCGGCATAAAGCTGCCACTTTTACCACAATCGAACTCATGTGTACTGTTGACAAAAATGGGTGCCCTGTCGTATCCGCCACACTTAAGGCCGGAGCGAATGCATTGCCGACACTCAGGCTTGAGATTATCGCACTGTGGTAATAACGTCAACAGGCGGCGGGCGCTTGGTCGGGGAGAGGGCATCGTCGCAGGGGTTTCGGCTGCAATCCCTCGTGAGCACTTACACGGAGTCTGCGCTTCCTGCAGGTATGGCAGGCTTTCGAACGCCCCGGAACCCCTACCATTTTGCTTCGGGGAGATCACGAGAGTGGACCGTCGATGAGTTGCGGATGGCCGTGGCTCTCGAGAAAATTATCTCGTTACCCTGTGCCCCTCAGCCTCGCCCCTTGGCTTGCGCCCCTCAGCTCGTGCCCCTCAGTAGGGTGTAAAATCCAGGCGGGTACCCGTCTGGGGCCTACCCAACTTACCCTACTAGGTAGACGCAGGTCTCTCCACAGAACCGTGGGTACCTA
>JALHBW010000107.1:0-82475 GCA_024339985.1 Tolypocladium endophyticum
CTCCCCCCCCCCCACCGCATGGAAGCTTCATAGAAGCCTTCCCTAGCGCAATTTGACTCCCTACCGTGCAGTTTATGCTGTGGAGAGGCTAGACCGACTCTCAATTTCGCGATAATGTCATGTCACGGGGCCCCGGGCCGCCAGGGCCTTGAAATTCGGGTCAGAGAAAAAAAAAAAGGTTGATGAGAGTGGAGACAAATGACTGCGCGCTGCTCTGTGGAAATTGAGCGTCCCATAATAGTAGCATCGCGAAGGCCGGCCAGGCACTTGCAAGCTGAAACCAGGACGGTGAGCGCGGATGGCTTCCTGCAGACCAGCACCACCACAAGCGCTGCGATCCGGTCCTGCGTTTAGAACAGGTTCTGCATGGGCACGTACTCGTATGCAGCACTCCGTGCTTCTGCGGCGGATTGTTGAGCGATGTGCCACCCATTCCTCACAATGCGCACAAAGCCTGCCCGCTGGGGCAAGGGTCAGCTGGTCGCTTTGTGAACATCCCTGCCGTTCCGGTTGTTGTGGCCTGACACTGGACTTTCTGTTTTCCGGTCGGAAACCTGCTGAACATGGCATCCTATTTTGTGGCATTGCCGCCAACAGGCTTCATTTGCCCTTGATCGGCAGGGCTGTGACATGACAACTGAGGAATAGATCCCGATTGCGGGGGGCTGAGGGGGCTGTCGTCAAGTACGCACTGCCAGACCTGGTCTGTCATCTGGTGTTTTGCGTTGGTGCGTCGCTTGCGTCGTCCGAACCCCTGACGCCTGTCTTACTGTAAATTGCGATGCTGGGAGCGCCATTGTGTTGGCATCGTCGGCTGCGTCGGGGCGCGTTGCTTCGTCGGCTTGAGTGTGTCTCATCCGTCGCGACGGCCCCCGTTCGCCATCGCCATCGCACAAGTTCCTCCCTCGCCGGAGCCGCTCTGATGTTGCAGGGCCGCATGCAAACGCGGCCAAGGCGGCATTGACCGCGCGAATTGCTGGAATGGCCCCAACGACCAGGACAAATGAGGCAGCCAGCCAGTCGCCCTGCAGCATGGCAGGCTCGTTGCCTTGCTGCGTGCTCGCGAGGCAGGTTCTCGTGACGCCCGCGCACCCCTGTCCCGGCGTCGTAGCCTCGCATTTCTCTTCAGATACCTGGGCCACCATGACACGCCCGTCACCGCGATGTGCCTGCCTGTGATTCCAGCCCATCACGCGCTCGCTCATCCTGCAGCCTTACGCGTACCAGGCTCCCAGGGGCTCGGATTCATGGGTGGTTGGCCAACGACAAGAGCCTGCGCGGGGGAAAGTTCAACGCCGCCCAGGTCGGCACCAGCCCAAGGCCGCTCGTGACTCATCACATGGGGCTTGATTCCTGATGAGTTGGCAAGGTGTCTAACGATGTGCAGGCATTCCTATCACAAAGACAAGGATCCAACGGCAAGGACAAGGCGTCAAGCACGCACGTCTCGGCGGAGATAGTGGGTGCGATTCTCGTCTGCATCACGAAATCCGGAGATGATGGATGGGGCCTGGAGCCTGGCCGAGGCGGGTCAGTACATAAAGAGGAACCATGAAATCATACATAATGAACTGCCTTGCCATATCTCGTACTCCGTACAGGGGTGGGTTATCATAGCGGTCACTGCTCTGCTTAACAATGCTGACGCTTACTGACCAGGCCTTGACAAGATCCACATCTAGGGCTTTGACATTCGCAGGGTGCTGTAAGTGAAGTCAGTCAACAACGTCTGGGCACTGCAGCGTAGCGTCCATATCCCGAGGCTGCGAGGCCGTGTGTCTTCGCTACGCTGCGAGTTTTAGGCTCAGCATCCGTCCCTCGCGCACTAGGTAGCCAAGCTGGCATGCAGCGCGTGTACTCGTACTCGCGTGTCGATGGAAGGACTGCATCAGCAGAATCCGCAGCCCGTGGTGCAGATCAATTGTGTGTGTCATTCACTGTCCAAATGCTTGCACCCAATGTGACGCTTGATCTTGCGGGCCTTAAACCTACGAATTTGCCCTTGCCATTGAGGCCCTGCGCAGGTTCCTTTGAACACTAGGGAGGCAATGTTGGTACCGTATTACAATCTCGTTGGCAGGCTGATCCTTTCCCGAGTCCCCCCAAGCGCAGAGAGCGCAGCTTACTTCGGCGACGAGAAGCGGTCACTGCTCGTTTGGGACAAGAAATGCTGATTGTCAGCCTGTTCCGACATCCGGCTAAATCGTAGCAGCAATATGTTGAGATGAACACAGCGCCACGGAGGCTCGTGCGGTTGCCCATGTTGGAGCGTCTATTGCTCGCACCGATTTGTATTGCCATGCGGCAGCTGGTCACGGTAAGCACGGACGTTGAGAGCCTAATTCAGCGTCCCTGCGTACATTAGCAAGCTGAATAAAATGTTCATCACTGTACTTGTACGGATTAGTGCTCTAAGCTCTCGATCCCAAGGCTTCTGCTTTCGCTACAGTTGCTCTTTTTGCATATGCTGTGCGCACCCGCTGGCCCGGGCTAAGTGAAGCATCACTTTAGCCTTTGCTTTTGCATGCAGACGCTAGCCGGGCCGCGGACGCAAAGCTTCCCATCCAGAATGCTCCCTTTGTTTGTCTGAGACCCATTCGCCGCATCCTCCTTCGGACATGGGACGTTGGACGTCATCGCCTAAGCCGGCCAATGAGGCCAGATGGACTCCGAGCTCAGATTGTCCACCTCGCGCGGCTTACCACCCAGCTGGGACGGCCATGTCTGTCTCGGATGCGCTGCACAGTCAGCGCTCAGCCGCTCTCCGCATTCCCCATTCCCGGCGTGCTCGGTGACAGCCTCTCTATCATGTATCGTACCCAGTGTCTCGGCTAAGTTGCCTGAGGGAGCAAAACAAAGCCTAGCCATTGTGCGAGTCGAGCAAGGCGCAAGCCTACTCATGCGCAAATCCGGCTCTGCTGCTTCTTCTGTCGCAGGAGTGTCTGCATTTGGAACCTACGCCTTCGTGATTCTGTCTCCGCAACGAAGAGTCGACTCGCATGGCCGCCCCAGTTTGGCACTTGTCGCAATTCCCTCCACGACACCAATTTCCTCGTCTTGCTTCAGACCTTTGCCGCCCCGGTCCTCCTTGTTGGGCGCATTTTGTGCGACTGACGGCACCGCCCTGGACCTGCCCCTGTCAGACGGGCGTCTGACTCCTCGGCAGTCTCTCCGAAAACGTAAGCCGTCCTGCGTTCCGCCCTGTTGGGACGCAAGCCTTACGCTATCACCAACAGAGAGCTCTTGGCGGCGAAGCCGACGGGAGTCTCAGCCGCGTTTTGGGGAATACCTGCTCAGGCCGCGCAGTCGTCTCCTGTGGCGTCAGCCTCAGCTGCGACGGGTATTTCCTTCAAGCCTGCCGGATTAGCGCCTTCAGCTAAAAATGGAGCTTGAGACCGAGGCCGTAACTCGGGCTCTCGCTCTGGCGCAAAGACTGAGCGTCGGCTGGGGATAGACAGTGTGACCCGGAACAGCCAGGAGTGCCATGCCTCTCCGCACTCGCATAGCCCGTCGATAATTTAGCGTACGCTCTCCATGCCAAGCCAACAAAGAAATGGGTGCGGCACTCCGCGGACTACTGCCGACGATGGCACCGTCGTAGCAAACTGGAACCGAAGCATAACGTGACCGGTGATCGCGGGGCGGAGCGATGCCCGCTGCGAAACGATACACCTAAGCCAGCTTCTCTGACCGCCGTGACTTTTCGTCAGACTTGGGTGCGTCTGTGCCGGCGCCTCAAGGAACCTCAACAGCGTTGCGATGCCAATCATGCATCGGCAGCGCGAATCGGGTCTCAACTGTGCGCGAGCCGCGGAACACGTTGCAACTCAAAGGGCTCGGCGAGCCGTGGAAGCCGTCAATGGGCTCACTCTACTGTACTCCGTACGCCTGTAACTACTAGGCACCTCTTCCTGGACACTCCGGAGGTTCCTGGCTGCTGGTTACGCAATGGCCATCCATCTCTCCTCTGGGTACTAGCCAAGGGCCACGTGGAAACCAGGGGGTGGCAAGGTTGCGCCCCTGGTCCCCCCGGGCGATCGACCAATCTAGGTTGTTCGCTCGGATGCTGCTGGCGCTGCAGCCGGAGATTGCCCACTGGCGACCGGGCAACACGCTGGACGGAGCGCAGCAAAGGCGTCCTGCCTTGGCAGGCAGGCAAGCATCCAGAGCTGCGCCTGCATGCATGGATACGCATTTGCAACAGGATTTTGCGACGGGCTGGCTGATGATGTGCGCGGCATGTCGAGATGGGCAGCTGCAAGCAGAAGCAAACGTGGACGCGAGATACTCGTACCTACTTGTAGGGTGTGCCTGCCTCATGAAACGGCCCACAAGGCGCGGAGCTTGCCATGGCGGGAAGAAACTCAAGCACTATTGATTCCGATGGTGCGTGAGATTTTCTTTTTTTTTATTTCCATTTATCTTACAAGTATTTTATTGTCCGTCATCAGCCATTCGTGTGAATCCTTGTTCGGCAGATGGGCACTGCACTGCAGAGAAGGCGGCCTTGGCGGCTGGTGCCTCTTCTCCGTCACATCCGAACGACATATCGTTGATGAGCACGCCCGGCCTTGTGTACATCTCATCTACCAACTCAAGTCTCGTCGAGAGCACCCTCCGAGCGAAATTCACTCGGAGTTCAAAGAACTGGAAGTAGCTGCACCAACCCCATCATGGCAACCATCGAAGTGAAAATTGCCTAGCCACACGAATCCGGTTCTTGTCACTACGCTTACTGTAACTGTGAACATCAATGCTGAGTATGACCGTTCCATTTTGCACATCGAGTCTAAATGAATCAAGAATCAAGCGGGCGGCGTGCGACTGCGTTGGTGCTCATGGTTGTCACACCATACGGACGGCACGGAACAGCCAGAGTGCTCAGATTCCGACACGGTCTCTCGCATTGTCGGCAGGGAATGCGTGGCAGCGATGTGATGACGCCCAGATTCCGTTGGCATTGTCCAAGTCGTCCACGGTACGGCCGGTACCTTGGCCCAAAGTACCAATGTGCCGCACCGTGCCCAGCACCCCGGGCTTATCAGAGCAGGCTGGCGATGCTGTCGCCGCCTCGGCATCGTCGGCAGTCTCTCGATTCCACTCGCCGACTGCGGCTTTGGGCCAGCCGCTGCTGGGCACGGCGGTGGGGTAGATGCTGCCTTGGCTGCTTGGCTGCTTGGCTGCATCCTCAATTAGCCCAGCCGAGATGCGGTTGTGATCAGCCTGCGGGCGGACGCACGGCACTGTTCTCACTCAGGCTGACTTTGGGGGCGGACGCCTCCGGAGCAATCCAATGGCATTCCCCAGCATTGAGCGCGTACGAATCGCAGGTGGGTTGCTGCACTCCTGTGGCTTGTGTCTGCAGATGTGGGTGCGGGCTTCTGAAGCGAACGGACGACCAGTTCTTCGCTGGCCGCGGCCAGCCGAAGCTGGGGTGGCGCTCGACGCCGAATAGCAAGCAGCCATTGTGATTAAAACACGCCAACATGATCACCACTGGCCTCTATGAGGATGCATATTTGCAAGCTGTACGTTGTCCAGACAGCTAGGCGAGAGTGACCGGGCATTTCGCGCGCAACACCTCCTCAGGAACGCATGTTGGCAACAGCGATATGTGCCAACCATCATTCCACGCCAACCAGGCAGCGCAATGAGGTGGAGGAGCCCAATCTCATGGGAAATGCATCACACGAACGGTGCGCAAAATGACGAGACTCCTCGATCACATACGGATACGTGACGGCAAATCGTAGCGGGTTTGTACCAGCCGATGTGGCCTGATGCTGAGCGTGGCATTGGGGTTGCAACGGTTTCGTCAAAGTTGGATTGTTGGGTCCTATTGGTGCATTGATGTGTGAGGTACGTGTAAGATATATCCATTCGGGGACCAGACACGGGCCCACCGGTAGCCCTCCAAAGTCTATTCCGAGTTAAGCATGTCGTGTGGAATCCGTGCAAGAAGCGCTAATGAATTGCCAAGCCAGCACCTGACGCGTGATGTTTGTTGTACTTGTAATGTGATCCTTCAGATCCAGGCGTCCCGAAAAGTGATGGCGGGTCTGCAAGGGACTTGGCTCCCGCATAGGCATTACATGCGTCACACTTTGTCGGCTGATCACTCGGCTCTCCGTGGGGTGCAACCTCTGGGCGGTTCAGACCACCTCGATCTCTCGGTGACGCCGCCGGCAGATTACGAGACATCCTCGCCCACGGGTATCTGCGTCGAGGTGATCCAGTTCTCCATCCTGGCCTGCCCTTGCCCAGAAGCCTTGGCGCCTCTTGCGTCTGTCCTCGCCTGCTGCGCCCTGTCGCCGTCACGTTTCCGGACGACTAAACAGAGGACGCGGCCGTATATGGCGAATCCCTCGTACGACACATCCATGGCGAGCTTCTTCTTGTCCTCGCGCGAGTCCTCGGCATCGGCCCGTTGACGCTTCGGCACGGGTTCATCGGCATCGGAGTCAATCTCAATTGCCGGGCTTCCGCCATCGTCTGATGCTTCGTCTTCGTCCTCGTTGAGGCCGGGGCTTCCTCTTCGCCGTTTAGGCCGAGTGTGTTGAGGGATATCAGCGAGGCGAATACCCTCCTCGTCGCTGTCCTGCTCGAGCAGTACGGGTGGGGCGTCTTGGGCATCTACGTCGAAGGGGTTGTCGTTGGATTCGCCAATTAATCTTGTCGAGTTCGACTGCATCATAGGTGGTGCCTTTTCGCGGAAATGCTTCTTCTTCGAAAGAAGCGAATGGCGAGTGTTCGTCTCGGTCAGGAACAATGAAACTTCAAAGTCGTCTGCTCTCTTCAGTGTCGCGCTCGGTTGAGGCCTCGGGCTCGAGTGCCATACCTTGCACAATAACATCCTTTATGCCCTTCTTCTTAGAGCTTTTCTTCTTGCTCCTCTCCTTTTCCTCACGTAGCTTTGGTAGCACGTACGGCCGGATGCTCTCGATGACTCGAGGCAGAACCGGGTCGCGCGGGTTCAGCAGCCATGACTGCGCGAGCGACGGATTGTCCAGGTAGATGCGGCACTCTATAACGGAGTACTTTGTAATTCTCAGGTATCGGCGTACCGGCGCCATGTCTCCAAGTTGCTCGACGAGCGCATTGTGCGTTGTGAGAATGACAAGGTTGGAGGTCCGCGGTCGAGGTGCAGCCGCGCGGGGATCCAATGGCGCTGCCCCACACCCTGACGCTAACGCCGGCCCCGGCCTTTCGGCCTTGCAGGCGGCCCCTGTCTCGATCAAGCTCGCACCACTAAAATTCTCGACTGACCAAGACTCCGGTTCCCAACTCCAACCAACGTCGTTCCGCCCGCGAGGCTCCCATTCAACGAGCCGGCCCCTGGGCATGGTTCCAGCTCCGACATGTCCAAATCCTGGAAGGCGACGCTGAAGCTGCCCCGATCAAGCTTCCCGTGAGTTCTTTCAAGTGTGGCTCAACGATCACATTCAATGGCTAACTCGAGCCTAGAGCTCGTCCGAACCCGAAGCTGCAACGGCAATACCTGCGCGAATGCACCGACGGTCTGTACCAATGGCAAGCAGCTCAACGACCTCAAGACGATCCGTTCATACTCCATGATGGCCCTCCGTATGCCAATGGCCCGCTGCACATTGGCCACGCGATCAACAAAATCCTCAAGGACATGGTCCTCCGCGCCAAGGTGCAGAATGGAAGTCGGGTAGTCTATAGGCCCAGCTGGGACTGCCACGGTCTTCCCATAGAGATGAAAGCTCTGGGCGCAAACACCGCAATGGGGTTGAGCCCGGTCAAGGTCCGAGAGTCGGCGAGGCGCCTGGCGAGCAAGACGGTCACAGAGCAGATGAAAGGGTTCCAATCATTCGGCATCATGGCGGAGTGGGACAACAAGTGGACCACCATGGATCGCGAGTTTGAGGTCAGACAACTACGTGTGTTCCAGAAGATGGTTCGAAACGGGCTCGTCTACCGCAAGCACAAGCCGGTTTACTGGTCGATATCGTCGCGAACTGCACTGGCCGAGGCCGAGCTTGAGTATAGGGATGACCATGTGTCCCAAGCAGCCTACGTCAAGTTTCCAATAGTGTCCGACTGCGGCGCCATCCCTGGGCTGGCGTCCTTCGACGGTCCTCTATTCGCGGCCGTATGGACCACGACACCGTGGACCCTTCCCGCGAACAAAGCCATTGCCGTTCATGACAACCTGCTCTATTCGATTTTACACATTGGCGACTATGGATTGTTGGTTGCGGAAAGCCGAGTCGAGGCCATGAGAGAGTTTCTCCCCGCATTTGACATTGTAGCCGAGTCTATCGCCGGCTCGCAACTTACGGGCCTTGAGTATCGAAACAAGCTTCGTGGAAGGAACTCGTCACCGCAGCCCATTGTTCACGCAGAGTTCGTGTCAGCAGACTCGGGAACTGGCCTTGTTCATATGGCTCCCGGACACGGCCAAGATGATTACGAGACCTGTTCGAAGCTGGGCATCGACGCATTTGCCCCCATCAACGACGAGGGGTACTTCACAAAGGACGCCTATCCTGAGCAGCCCGAACTTCTCACCTCCGCGCCCTCCATCTTGGAGGGAGGAAGTCAGGCCGTGCTGGACCTGGTTGAGGAGGACGTTTTGGGAACGCATATGCTGGTTCACAAATATCCCTATGACTGGCGCACGAAGCAACCTGTGGTTGTGCGAGCCACGGCGCAATGGTTCGCTGATGTTGGCAGCATCAAGGAAGGGTCTCTCAAGGCGCTGAGCCACGTTCGCTTCGTGCCGGCGGCTGGCAGAGCCCG
This sequence comes from Tolypocladium endophyticum, assembly GCA_024339985.1. Taxonomy (NCBI): domain Eukaryota; kingdom Fungi; phylum Ascomycota; class Sordariomycetes; order Hypocreales; family Ophiocordycipitaceae; genus Tolypocladium; species Tolypocladium endophyticum. The sequence goes on from JALHBW010000107.1 coordinate 8,767, forward strand.
CCTCGAGAGCTTCGTCAAGGGGCGGAGCGAGTGGTGCATATCTCGCCAACGATCGTGGGGCGTCCCGATTCCTGCTTTGTATGACACGAATGGAAATGCCATAATGACGGAGGAGTCTGTTGAGCACATCATCTCGGTCATGACGGAGCGCACGTCAGAGGCGTGGTTCGCCGACGATGCAGAAGAGCCGACGTGGATCGCCCCGTCACTTAAAGGAAGCTTTCGCAGGGGTTCAGACACAATGGATGTCTGGTTCGACAGCGGAAGCAGTTGGACGGAGATTGACCGTCCGGTGGATGTGTATCTCGAGGGCTCAGACCAACACAGAGGCTGGTTCCAGTCAAGTCTGCTGACATACGTGGCTGCCCAGAAGTCCGACGGAAAGACAGACGATGAGGTCGTTGCGCCGTTCAAGACTCTGATCACTCACGGCTTCACGCTCGATGCCCAGGGAAAGAAGATGTCCAAGTCGTTGGGCAACACCATTGGACCTGACGAGGTAATGGACGGCCGGCTATTGCCTCCCATGAAAACGAAGGGAAAACAAAATGACGCACCTAAGTTTGACGCGCTGGGACCGGACGCCTTGCGATTGTGGGCAGCCAGCAGCGACTTCACAACCGACATTTTAGTCGGACCATCCATCCTGCAACCGGTGCATAACGCGTTGGTGAAATACCGAACAATTCTGAAAATGATTCTGGGGTCATTGCATCAGTCTAGTCGCCAGGCTCCGCTGACGAAGCTCGATCAGATTGCCCTCTTGCAGCTGTCGGAAACTATGAGGCAGGTCTGGGATGCCGTCGACAACTACGAATTCCACCGAGCCACCAGCCTCATCAACCGGTGGGTTGCGACTGATCTTTCGGCCTTTTATTTGGAGGCTCTGAAGGACCGGCTGTACTGTGGCGACGGCGGCGGTGCTCTTGAACCAATTCTTGTCGGATTCCTGCGTATGCTGGCACCGATCACTCCAATTCTGGTCGAGGAGGCTTGGTCTCATCGACCGGCGTGGATGGTCGAGGACAGGTTGGTTTGGCAAGGCAATTCTCACAGCATTTGGCTAACGCATTCCGCAGTTCCGAGCAGCATCCTTCCAGGCAGCTGTACGACTCTGCCCTAGTAGATTCAACACGCCTGACCATGGAGCAGAGCAAGCTTCGACGGGACCTGCCCACCTTGACTGCTGTACACGAGGCGGTCAAGGCGGGACTGGAGCAAGCACGAGAGGCCAAAGCATTGGGCAGTTCATTGCAGTGCTCTGTCATCATCACCACCGACGACAGCGGAGTGGCGTCCATCTTGAGGGACTATCTCGATGAACTTGATGCGATGTTTGTGGTGTCCCACGTCAGCCTCAATGATCCGATACCTGACGGGTCCGATTGGCATTACACCAAGCAATTTGAACTTCAAGGCACCGCCAAGGGGACAGTACATGTGCTGCCTCCAAAGCAAGAAAAGTGCACTAGGTGCTGGCGATATGTGGCAGAGGAAGAGGAGGGAGTCTGTGGCAGATGCGCGGAAGTTGTGGGCGCGGCAGCAAGCGCCGTGTAGTACTAAGAGGACGCCGGTATCCTGCCGCACATGGTCTCCATATACCCCCATTTCTGGCCCCGGAGACTTGTATTACATAGATGGTTATACAGGGAGACGGGAAGACAGGTGTACAATATAGAAAGAAGTCTTGTTACGACATGCAGCATATAATCCACCATCGAGCTACAGCATCCACCAAATTTGGAAGATCAACCCAAAGCTATAGCGCTGGGGGAGGGTTGTGTACCTTGTCCGGGGCTCCTGGGTAAAGGCAGTGCTTGCGTTCGGCTTTATTGCATGTTCATGGTCCTTGGGCAGCCGAGGTCACCGCTTGCGGGAGTGAGGTCTGAGCTACCCACCGCGGAGCGGCACGCAGCCCAGGTCGCCGCAGGCTAGCGTGTCGAGCGCGTCCTCGGTACCCGCTGTGCTGCGGCGCTGCGGCCAGTGACGGGCCTGCATTTGCAGTGCGCCCAATCTGATCGTCGGCACATGTCAACTCCCCTCTCCGGCACATCCACTGCGTCCATCTTCAGCGCAGGCAGGGATCCGCTCGACCCCGTCATTCATCACCGCGGTGGAGAGCTGCATTCAACAAACATCTCAACGACATCGTCGAGCTCTCGTGCTCTCGCGCCAGCGAACCAACATGATGCCCTGCTGCCGGATGCTGCAGTGCTCCCACTGAGACCTTGACGCGCGGAGCTTGCTCGCAGCATGTTTCGACACCAGCGCCATGGCACACCTCAACGCGCGGCCGCAGGGACACGACGAGGCACTCCACGGTCTCGCCCCGTCCTCAGAGAGCCGCTCCCGGACGAGCTATGAGACGGGCGAGTCGAGCACCGCAGGCAGCTTACTGGATGCGACGCCGCCACTTGACGATAGCCTCGACTTGCCAGGAGACGGCGTGCAGCATGACAACGCATCAGCACCCACACGTCAGGGGGGGAGCATGAGGAGGAAGCTTCGTCCTCGATCTGGCGGAGGCTTCTTACTGCAGGACAAAATTGTCGGAGACCGAAACCTCAAACAACAACGCGCCACTCACCCCAAGGCCACTTCGTCGTCTGCGCCTCAGACCCCTGGGTCTTCTCGATCGAGCGCTGCGCGGCACGACAAACTCGAAGAGCTCTCGGACACAGCCTCCCCCCGACGCACTAGAGCCTCTCCTCAGAGCTCACAAAGCAAGTCCTCCGGCGGTTCCAAGAACAGTGCCGCCCAAGTCCAGCACTTGAGGCCGCCTGCGCCGCAGCATGACGCCCCTGGGCCCGACGTCGATTCAACACAAATTGTGAATATGGCACTGAGCCTCAGCGAGTCGCGACGAATCGCATCCCGACGCTTCTCCCGAGGTACACCGCCACGGCTCGCTTCGGTTCCGGACGGGAGCTCGGGGAGCAATCTCCGGCAGCACTTGCAACAGCAACGGAGGTCCTCTCGCAACTTGAGTCCAAAGCCCAACCAGCCGTCAGCATCTGGGCTATCGTCCGGCGCGAGAATTAATAGCCCTCTGCAGCCGGCTTTCGATGCGGCGCATGACGGGCAGTACCGATACCATTTCTCGCCCGCGACACTGTCGAGGGCACAAAGGGCGAAAGAGCACCTGGAGCTCATGGCTCAATACAGGCGATTGCTGGACTCACTGCCACCTCTCAAACCAGGCTTCGATCGTCGCCGGACTGCCAGCCCTCCCAACTCTCCTGGTCCCGCTAACCGACTGATCAAGTCTGGCTCGCAAGCAAATGCAGCAACTGCCGTAAGCCGCCAGTACAACCCTTTGCAGTACATTCGAAATCGCAAGGTCCGAGCCAGGGAGCGCAAGGTCATCGATGGCGAGCGACAAGGCTTCGGAGATGTTGACGGCGTCTCGCTGTGGGTCGACAAGATTTGCTCACAATCCTCTTCACTCAACAAATACTTTGATGATGGCGAGCCTGCTATTCCCGCCTTTCCGAGCGCTGATGAGCCGGGGGATCCGACATCACCGGACGCTACCTCGAGAGCTGCCGCCCGGACCAGACGTCCACGAGTCGACTGGTTCATAGAACCCTGTGACATGATTGCGGACGCCTACTGGCTCGAACAAGAGAATCACAAGCACCTCATCGAGGACCGACAGTGGCGGAAGATCTTCCCGCCTATGGCAACTATCTCGAGGCCCATGTCCCGCGAAACGGAGGATGCGGGCACTATGATTCCACCTTTCTCGCTCCAGGCAGAAAGCTCGCCAAGCGCTAGAGCTTCTGGAGTCAGGAACGTTGACTCTGACCTATCACAAAACAGCGCGAGAGGTCGGGCCAAGCAGAAGCTGTACAACTTTAGAGCTTTCCCGCACCGTCGCAGCGGGTCGCTGCACAATCACCATCACGATTTTGTCCGATTCAAGAAAGACTCAACCTCGGATCTCACTGGTAGTGACGACGATGGCAAGAACGGTACCAACCGAACTACGCGGAACGAGCGAATTGGCACTATTTCGAGTGGTGCAAATGATTTGCTAGAGAAACAGATGCGGGAGATGATTGCGAAAGAAGCCCGCGAAAGAGAACTTTCGGAACAGGCGGTGGACCTTGAAGCAAGCGGCTCTCCACCTGTCATGACCCCTGAGCGGAACGCATTTTCACAAACTTCAAGTCGCCGTCACAGTAGGAAAGGGTCTCTGGTGGACACCAGCGACTCTGACCGCAATCCTGCTCGGGACGGATCATGGCCGGTATCACCGCCTCGATACGTGAATAAACCAGGTGCTTACAATGTTGATCAGCCACCAAGGCAGTCGGTTGAGAAGCATTCATCAATGCCAACCTCACCAGAGCTACAGGCTATGAGAGATGACGCTGAGGTGGGTGTCGTCAGCTCCGAGCTCTCTCCTCCCGGCAGCCGCGGCGGGTCTCCAACCAGGAACCCTCTGAGCAAGATCAAGCACATCATGCGTGACAGGAACGGTGATGGCGCCAATGGGTTTTCTTCGAGGGGACAAGACCAGCACGCAGAGCGTGGAACGTCTGCACCAGACGCCATCGTGCCATCGGATAAGACACCGTCGAATAGGCGCCAGCCAAGCCCCACGAAGAAATCCGTGCCTGAGCGGCTGTCGGAGCCCTGGAAAATGCATCGGACCTCTGGAAGTCTCCGCGTACGCCCCGACGATCAAAGCGTTGGGCTGCGCGGCATGTTCAAGGGGCCTCGACTCGACACAGTCCTTCGAGGTGGTGTGTCCAAGTTGGGCGATATGTTGTGGAAGAAGGACGGATCCGTTGATTCGACGCCGGAATTTGAATCAACTGATGACTCTGAAAGTGATAATGCCAGAGGGCGGCATAGGTCGTTGCCCTTGTCACGACAGCCGTCGAAGCGGAGGCAAGAGGATGATCGACACTCGTCGAAACATTTCCTTGATACGATGCCCGAGTTCCATCGCACGCTCAGCGTCCGCAACACACATAGCGCAGGTGGCAGCCTTGGAAAGACTACCCCGTCTGGGTCAGTGAGCCATAGCCAACGATCGTCGCAATTTGACCACCTCAAGCCCCCGCGTAACGATGTTCGCAATTCTTCTTCATCCATCTCTCCTCCGGGCTTCAGGGGGGCTCATCCGGGCGATTCAGAAACTTCTGAATCGGAGTCCTGGCAAGGCAGCATTCCTGAGGGCGTTCACGACGCTAACAAGCGCCTCAAACATGCATTGGCGCCTCAAGGCTCTAACGAACTCGATTGGAGGCAGAGCCGGCACTGGTCCATAGCGGACAAGGGCCTCGACACGCAAGAAAGCCGCCTTTCGAGGCGCGAGGTTGCGCGCATGCGAGCCTTGATCTTGAGTTCTGGCATAAAGGCCATGGAGATCAGTAGACGGGCAAGCGAGATACACAAGCCGTTCGCCGATGCGGCGTTGGAGAGAGGGCTGTCTGCTGGGACGCCTTGCGCTGCTGTTGGGTGGGCCGACATTGCCAGCCTGTACCCTGACAGAGCGCAGCTTCGTGACCAACAAGCCACTTGTTGTGAGCTTTATCCTCTCGCCGCCAAGGCTCTCGGCGGCGCGATCCAGGCCTCGGGTCAACAATGGCAAGTCTCAGCCGATCGCTTCGCAAACTCGACCAGCCCCGACCTCCAGCGGCGCATCGGGGACCTTCGCTCGCGGCTTGTGAATGAGCTCTCGGAGATGACGCGAAGCGCCGCCGACGAAGCGGACGAGACGAGCAGGGACGTCGCTCTCGGCCAACCCCTCAAGATCAAACACGTGGTGGACATCATTGAGAAATTGCTCCGCAGACGGCGCCGCCGACTAAGGTGGCTGCGGCGCGCGCTGTGGCTCACAGTCGAGTGGCTTCTCGTCGGGTTCATGTGGTATGTCTGGTTTGTCGTCATGATATTCCGCATCTTCCTCGGCGCGGGCAAGGGGGTCTGGAGGGGCGTCAGGTGGCTGCTCTGGATGTAGCGCGTCCATGCTGGTGGTATTGTCTCTGCTTCCTACCCTTGAGCTACTACCAAGTAGATTGGCTACGCAACGGGTGCGATGAGGTTGTTGGCGGCTACTGGATGATTGGATTTCTGAATTTGCTGTCAAAATTTGGATTATGGTTTGATACCCCCACGCATTCATTATAATTTCCTTTGCTCTCAATTGCTCTGTATAGTTATACCTGGTCCAGGGAAGCGAGTTTGTCTTTTGCGCAAGCATAGCCTCGGAGTGATTGGAATGCAAAAGCTTCTTTCGTCTTTGAACTCTTTTCTCTTCCCCTTATGCTAGCTAGCCTCTATGTGGCAAGTAGGAGTGTTTTAATCAGTGTTATTGAAACTTGTTCTCCCCGTCTTCCAGTTCACGTCGTACCATCCACAGGCAGCTGGAAAATATGCTTCTTAGAGACGTCATCCTTGGTTGCGGACGTTCGGCGATGTAGCCTTGAGGAATCCTAACCTAAGAATACAAAAGGACCAGAAGTGAAAATGACCAAAAGAAGACATTTCAAAAGACTACAGGTGTCCTCATAATTTTGTACTCTACGACACAGTGTATCAAACGTCTATTCAATCCTCTTCTTGCCCTCCTCCGCGTTGAGATACCGCGCGGTGCTGAGGCCCCTCTCGTGTCGGGCGACAAAAGAACCGATGACGGCGTCCTTGCGCGCCTTGGTGTAGTGTTCACCGTAGCCGTCAACGGCAAAAGGTCTCGGGTTGAGGCGCGGCCAATTGACCTGGCGGGCACAACGTCAGCGATCGTGGAAGAGTTTTGCTTGGACTGAAAGATAGAGGAAAGAGAGAGAAGCGATGTGCGCAACTTACGTAGAGCATGCCATGTGTCCAGATGAAGTGAAAGCAGTATGCCGCGACGACGGTCCAAAACAGAATGAAGAGGCGCATGGGCAAGACCCGAGCGTCGGGGTCGCGCTTGGTAAGGAAGCCGACGAGAACGATGAACACGCTGAACGCCAAGAGGTACGGGATGGACTGGATGAGGAGCGGGCGCCGGTCTACGAAGACAAGGCTGGTGCCAATGTTGGTCTCACCAGGCTGGTACGCGCCAAGGAACAGGTCAAATGAGTCCTGACGAGGCCCGTCTCTGAAGTTGTTGAGATAGTACCGAGTGATGCCGATGCGGGCATCCTGCAAAGCGCCCACCTTGGTGCGCTTACCCGTCCGAGTCACGTCCGTCTTCATGGCGCCAGTCCCAGAGTAGGACGACGAGACCACGTCGGCGTTATCGGCCCACATGTTGCGGAAGATGAACTCGAAGGCCGGGTCCTCGTCGCGGAAGGTAGCGCCGCGCGCCATGAGCCCGAGGTCCTCGAAGATGCGGTCGAGCGTGTATCTCGCAAACATGCTCTGAACAACGTTGGTGCGGTCGAGGCAATCCATGCAGTTGGTGCGCATGACGCTGGTCTGCAGGCTGCGAGCGTCCATTCGGCCGTCAACGTTGGCAGGCGTGTCAACGCCGCGGAAGTAGCCCTGGGAGGTGAGGGCTTCCCTGAGCCTCTCCACGAGGGCGTACGCCTTGTGCATCTTCATTCCCTTGGTCTCAGAGTGGTAGTCAAAGTAGACGTAGTGCAAGCGGTCGAACTCCTGACGCTTCGATCCGGGCTCGATGGTCGTGAACTTCTCCTCGGTCAGCCCATCAGCCTCATGGCGTTCCTTGGGGCCCGTTAGGAGGGACTGAACCATCTGCTCGTACGACTCCTTGACCCTGCACTCTCGCCCCTTTTGGTTGACCAGGTTGATGAGGTAATTGTCGCCGTAGAGCCGAATCTGCTCGTCAAAGTGCTTCTGCGCGGCGGCGATACCCGCTTCCGTGCTACGGACCTGCAGTTTGGGGACGTATCGCAGGGTGTTGATCTCTGACCAGAACGTCGGGACGCTTCCTCGAGTCTGGACGTAGGACATGATCTGCATCTCCTGCCCGTTCGAAGTGCCAAACTTGCCGCTCTGCATGTCCGCACTGCCGGCGTAGCCACCCAGACCACTGCTGCTGTCGTTGAGGACGATGATTTGCTCCGTCTCGTTGTAATTGGCCACATGGCCGTCCTCGTCCACACCGCGGGTGAAGTATCTTGTGCCGCCGCGATAGCGCGATCTCCGCGAGATCAAGACCAGGGTGAGGGAGGTCTTCTTGAACGTGGTCGGCTTGATCTCCAGCATACCAAATATGCACGGGAGAATGTACGGGTCGACCCCATGCTGGGATCCAGGCTGGCTTCTCGAGCCTCGTCGGCGGAAGTCGATCAAGTCGGACTGCAGGTACTTGTTGAAGAAGAAGCGATCGTCGGCCCTCATCCACAGCGGATTGGAGGCATCGGCCTGCGATTGGCGTTGGAAGGAGTTTGTGAGATCAATCGAGTACGAAAAATACATGGGGCCTTGTCGAAGGAAGGTCTTGAGCAGGCTGATGAAGACGTCCTCGTCGGGGTCGTGGATCTGGCGCTCGCGCATGGGCAGGATCTCGGTTGCGGCAACCTTGTAGACCATGTGGCCCTTGAGGCGGCCCATCGGCTGGGCCTTGCTGATGACGATGACATACTTGTCTGCAGACGTTTAGAATGGGGTCCTTGACGAAGGCAAGCGACCAAAGACTAACCTAGTCGCAGCTGGACGATGCCCAGGATGCCGGCAATGCTCGAGACGCGGGTGGCGCGCTTTCCGGCCTGCAGGGCGCCGTCGGCCAAGCGAACGTCGCCGGTGGGACGGTCGATGAGCAGCGCGGGCGCATCGGGAGATGAGGGCGAAGTGAAGGTGTAGGCGTCGTTGGTGACCTTGACGTTGATGTCGCGGTAGGGCAGCTTCGCCGCGGCCAAGGGGGCCATGGCGGACAGGCGGGTCGCGCGCAGGCGATGTTGCTGCTGAACTGGAAAAGGTCCTGCGTCGTCACGAGGGCGACCGGCGTATGGCTTGCTGCGATGCGAGGCGCGCTGTCGCAACCATCAAAAAAGGCGTGGGCGTTGATGGAGCTACGACATCAGATCGATAAAGCCAGCGAAGCTCCCGCAGCCTGGGCGGAGCGTCGTCACGGCACCCCTGCAGCGGAGCGTGTCTCAGCAGTGGCGAGCGACGACCCTGTCCACCTGTCAGGAACAAGGTCGCTAGGCTGTGCTGTCCCTGTGCCTTGGCCCGGCCGCTGGCTTGTGAAGATTCCAGCGCCTCCCAGCGGCCGCAGCGCCGCAGGCTCTCGCCCAACGGCTGTGATTACCTAATGGGGCGCCCGTCTGGTGACCTCCACTCCATGGCGCCGGCCGCCAGAGGCACCATCAGCAGGCCATCCACCTGCAGCAACCCCGGAAGCGCCGCCGGCCACTGTCGCCTCCCCCCAGCCTGACGTGTGCCTCATACGTACTCGTTCTTCTCCCACCAACCTGCATCCGCCTCGATCCATCTGCTCATCGCCATCGCCCGCGCCTGGCAGAACGACTCCGACCTCTGCACCTTAGCGCTGCTGCCCTTTGCCGACCGCACTCCCTGGCCCTCATCTCCCGCAATCCGCTGCGCCCCGACGTTGGGACCGGTCGAGCCTCGTCTTCCGATTGTTGAGCCGCATTACCCTCGCGGCCGTCTCCCACCTGCAACCAACAAAGCCCCCATACGCCCCTCTACGAGCCCACCATGGCAGCCAGAGGACCTCCCGCCGGCGGTCGTGGCGCGAACAGCCGCTTCGCCCAGTTCAAGCTCGTTCTCTTGGGTACGCTCCCCGTGTTCCGAGTGCCTCTTCACCTTCGTACGTTTGGTACTAACGGCGCGCATGTAGGAGAGTCTGCTGTTGGAAAGGTGAACTTGAGTTGCCCGAATCAAGCTGACGACCGGCGTGCTAACCATGTCCGCAGAGCTCAATAGTCCTGCGCTTTGTCAAGGTGTGTTGCGATGCATCGCGTTGACCGTCACTTGTTCTCGAGGCTGATTATTCTCTCAGGACCAATTCGACTCTTTTAGAGAATCTACCATCGGCGCGGCCTTCCTCACACAGACCATCTCTCTCGATGAGAACACCACAGTCAAGTTCGAGATCTGGGACACCGCCGGTCAAGAGCGATACAAGTCCTTGGCTCCCATGTACTACCGGAACGCCAACTGCGCCGTAGTCGTCTACGACATAACGCAATCCGTACGTCCACATCCATCTCAGCTCCGAACAGAGTTACTAACCGGCTCAACCATAGTCGTCTTTGGACAAGGCCAAAGCTTGGGTCAAAGAGCTTCAGCGTCAAGCCAACGAGAACATCATCATCGCACTCGCAGGCAACAAGCTGGACCTGGTCACCGAGCAGCCCGATAAGCGAGCGATTCCCACCGCCGACGCCGAAGCCTACGCTCGGGAGGCCGGGCTCTTGTTCTTCGAGACATCCGCCAAGACCGCTGAGAACGTTCGGGAGCTCTTCACAGCTATCGCCAAGAAACTGCCGCTGGATCAGGTCGGACCCCGGCACGCCAGGCCAGGCCAGCGACCCGGCGTCAGCTTGACACCTGAGAATGCCAACACCAACGCCGGCGGGCCTTGCAGTTGCTAGATCAAACGCCGCTCACCGATGGTGTCCAGAGCACACACCGTCCAATGCCTTTACGGGAACGATCAGGTAAAGCTGGGGATAGACTGACTGTGGTGATTGAGTGCTTGCGCTCGCGGGCTTAAGTGCGTCGTTTGTTTCTCGGAGTCCTGGGTTGGAGGGTCCATTGGCAACCACAATTCCATTGCTTTTGGTTCACTTTTCTTAATATCGAATTTCAATTTATCAGCTGTATTTTGCAGAGAACTGCTTATGTCAGGGCTATCGACGGAATGACCGGGCAGAGTAGTATCTGAGGAGGCTGAGAGCATCACCAACAGCTTGCCAATGCGTATAGTGGTTCAATTTGGTCAAGCATACCTAGGTATAATAGATGTTTCTTTCAGAGCCGGCTTCGTGAAGCCGCTTCCAGCCCGGCCAATGCACAGCACGTGCATGCAACCACAGCGCATCGTAATAATCCTGCTTGACGCTTATGCAGCCCTGCACCATCGTCGGACTGCCTTTTTCAATCAATTTGGGCAACAATGAGTTTTAGAAATGTCCGACAGGGCGCCGTAGTAGATTGCTGGTGCCTGTGGGTGGCTGTTCGGCGGTTGCGTCACTCCCCGTTTCCGGTTCCTGCCGCTCGGCATCACGTCAAGGAACCCCGGAGCTTGCTTTAGCCGAACTTTTGCCCTGAGCGTTTTTGTCAAGCCGCCAACTTCGACGCAGCGACCAGCTTCCAACCCCGAACCACACGTGCCTCCGCTGGCCATATAGCTCCCCATGTTGCGATCCTCGCTTCGGTCAGTACGGCTGCTAGGCGGCACGCCCGTTGCGGCCGCCGCTGGGCGTCAATGGCCCATCGCGGCGACGCGACGCGCCGGCCAGCTGGCTACAGTAAGTTCCCTGCAGGAGCACGAGCCTGACCAGGCCAATGTGTTCGCGCGGCCGCTGACAATTGCCTTACAGAGGTCCTTTGCCGATCACAAGAAGCCTAGCGATGACTCGTTCAAGCCTCCCGTCCTGCCTACCTCCGAGACCCTGAGCTCTGAGCGAAGCCCGCCGCCAGCTGACCTGGGCGAGCCGAAACCGGCTGCCGTCAAGGATGTTCCATTGACGCCGCCCACTCCTGAGGGAACAGTCAGTGGACAGCCTCAGCCGACGACCACCATTGATGATGTTGGCGAGTCTGCAGTTCTGCAGAGCAAGGTCGCTACGCCCCCGCCCCCGCCGCCTCCGTCAGCACCGAAAAAGAAGGGCTTCTTTCGCAGGCTGAGGAGCTTTGTCCTCACCCTGATTCTGCTCGGTGCCGTCGGTTTTGGTGGAGGTGTCTGGTACTCGCGCATCAACGACAATTTCCACGACTTCTTCACAGAGTACATTCCCTTTGGAGAGCAGGCTGTCCTGTATCTGGAGGAGCTGGAGTTCCGCAAGAGGTTCCCCAACGTCACCGGACGTGAGTCGAAGCCCCGTAATGCCGAGCAGCAGGTCAGAATTCCTGCGCAGAGCGGTGCCTCGTGGAGGGTCGCCGACAGTGCTGAGCCGGCCGGACGCCGCTCGAGCGCTTCCCCTACGCCCAAGAAGGCGTCGAGCAATCCATCTCCGAAGACCGACGAGGAGCCCAAGAAAGCTTCGTCCCCGAAGGCTCCTGCATCGGAGCCTAATCCTCCGCCTCCCCAGTCTCCGGAGAAGGTCGCACCCGTGGTCAATAAGTCTCCCGAGAACCCTTCCGAAACTTTCAAGGCCCCAGAGGTCAACGAGCCGTCCAAGTTCCCGCCTCTTAAGCCTATCGATCTGATGGCCCTTCCTGATGCCAAAGAGCCTCTCGTCCGAGATCTCGTGCATATGCTTAACGACCTGATCCTGGTCATCAACGCCGATGGAGCTCACGGAAAGTACGGCACGACTATTAACAAGGCCAAGGACGAGATCACCCGCGTTGGCGACAAGCTGAAGACCATGAAGAGCACTGTTGAGAAGAAGGCCGCTGGTGAGGTCAAGTCTTCGATTGAGGAGTTCGACAAGGCCGCTACCGAGCTGATCAAGCGAGTCGAGAACACGATGCTGGCGCAGGAGATTGAGTGGCGCCGAGAGTTTGAGCAGGAAATGAAGACGGTCCGCGAGAGCTACGATGAGCGTGTCAACCTCCTGATGGAGCGCGAAAAGAAGCTCAACGATGAGAAGCTCCACAACAAGCTCTTGGAGCAAGCCTTGGCGCTGAAGAAGGAGTTTGTTCAGGAGGTCAAGGATCGCGTCGAGCAGGAGCGCGAGGGCCGCTTGGGCAAGCTGACCGAGCTTTCCTCGGCTGTGTCAGATTTGGAGAAGCTCACGGTTGGTTGGAACGACGTCGTCGACACCAACCTCAAGACACAGCAGCTGCACGTGGCGGTTGAAGCTGTCCGCGCCAGCCTCGAAGACTCCCAACACCCACGACCATTCATTCGCGAGCTCGTTGCACTGAAAGAGATTGCCGCCAACGACGCCGTCGTCGACGCCGCCATCGCCTCGGTCAACCCTGCTGCCTATCAGCGAGGCATCCCCACCCCGTCTCAGCTGATTGATAGATTCCGCCGGGTTGCCGGTGAGGTTCGCAAAGCCTCGTTGCTGCCCGATGATGCCGGTGTGGCCAGCCATGCCTCCAGCTGGGTCCTCAGCCACGTCATGTTCAAGAAGGAGGGTCTTGCAGAGGGAACCGACGTCGAGAGCATCCTGACGCGCACTCAAACCTATCTGGAGGAGGGCGACCTGGACTCCGCGGCTAGAGAGATGAACGGCCTGCAAGGGTGGGCGAGGACGCTCAGCAAGGACTGGTTGGGCGAAGTCCGCAAGGTCCTGGAGGTACAGCAGGCGCTTGACGTAAGTAACTCGCTGAGCTTTCTGAATTGCATCGCGATGCTAACAGCTTCCTCACAGGTCATTGCCACGGAGGCAAGGTTGCAGAGTCTGAGCGTAGATTAAATTGCAAAAAGTCTTCTTTGTCCTGTATATTGGGAAAGGGTGGATGTGCCCAAGGTAGAGGGGCTATGGGCCCGTGTACTAGATATGAATAGACACTGACGGCGCATGTTGCGGCAAATCCACAGAGTCTGTTGTGGCTTGGAATCTACAGTGACTCTCTCACAAGGATGCAGCAAAACTGCACAGTGAGAATCCAGGTAATTATGTTGTAGGCGACGATTGATGGTCGCCGCATGGAATGCTGGCTAGGTAGGTAGTTGCTGCCACCGACTGCGATGCGGTTTCCACTCTAACTTAAACCCTGAACCTAAGCCACGCAGACTGGACGCGTGCGACTCTACTCAGTCACCAGCCCGCAGTCAACATGATGGAATCCCAACGGTCTCCCTCGCCGTCGATTTCCTTCCTGGGGCATTTTTATTAAGTCTTGGTGCCAGATCCGTCGCCGCACGCGTCAACAGATCGTTCCTCTGTGCGACTCGGCTCTTCCCAGGCAAGATGGCCCCGAAAATGCCCACCAAGATGGCGGTCAACGCCTGTCGCACTTCATCGGTGTCTCTCATCACGGAAACCCCATCTACCAATTCATGTTGGGCAACTCGTCGTGTAAATCTACTTTCCAGAAAATCAATTGACCGGAGCCGGCATTTCAGCCGAGCGACGCGTGGATATCCGGATGCTCTCGAGAAGCTAAACCAGCTGCAATCGAATCGCACGACTACACTGCTCTTTGACAAAAGGGCCACACCTCAGGAATTGAATGCGGCTGCTATCCCAGAGATGCTCAGCTGGCTGCGTCGCGCAGGGTACTCGCCCCAAGACCTCGCGCGCATGCGGCATATCCACGTCGCTGGTACCAAAGGCAAAGGATCTGTATGTGCTTACGCGACTGCCATGCTGCGCAAGTACGGCCCCGTGGGCACGTACACCAGCCCGCATCTTGTGAGCCCGCGGGAACGTATCGCCATCAACGGCGAGCCGGTTGGCCAGGAAGACTTTGCCAAGGCGTTCTTCGAGGTCTGGGACAGGTTCACAGAGGCAGCTCGCGACGAGGGCAAGAGCACAGCGCAAGCAGAGGGCTCGGAATCGAAGCCATTCTTTTTCCGGTTCCTGACGATACTCGCGTGGCACATCTTCCTGAGCAAAGGGATCAAGAGTGTTGTTATGGAGTGTGGCATCGGCGGCGAGTACGACGCGACGAACGTCTTGCCACCAGAAGCGGTATCTGCGGCTGTGATATCGCAGCTGGGGATTGATCACGTCGCCATGCTTGGAGACACGGTAGAGCAGATTACGTGGCACAAAGCAGGTATATTGAAGTGCGGCGTCAAGGGCTTCACAAGGAAATTGGACCGGCAGCCGAGCGTTATGGAGGTACTGAGGGCGAGGGCCTCTGATAGGGGCGCCAATCTGGTCGAGATTGACAGTGTTCTTGTGCAAAAATGGGGTGGTATAAAGGGCATCATGAAAGGGGACTTCCAACAGAATAACCAGGCGCTTGCAATAATGGCGGTACGGGAACACCTGGGTATGAACAGCGACCCTGGCGCGGCCCTGCAAGACATTCCCCAAAAAATGATCGAAGGTCTGCGCGAGGCACGACTGCGTGGTCGATGCGAGGTCATCGAGAAGTCGGATGCCACATGGCTCCTGGATGGCGCACACACGAGGGAGAGCTTGGAAGAGGTCGCAAAATGGCTTTCACATTCGCTGGAGAGGAGCGACTCGGTCATCCTGATCTTCAACCAGCAGGAGAGAGACGCCGAACAGCTGCTCGCCGGGCTGCTCGACGCCGTCGGCAGAGAGACCGGCCGCCGGGACGTCTTCCGCCACGCCCTGTTCACACGCAACGACCAGACACGGGCTCCAGGCGAGGGATTGGCTGATTTGAGCGTACAGAAGACGGCAGCGGCGTTGATGGCGGACAAGGTCCCAGGCTGCTCGACAAGCACGTTTGACTGCATCGAGCGCACTGTCGCCGAGGCGACGAGAATTGCTGAACTTTCGTCCGCCGGACGGAAGCCCAAGATTCTCGTGACGGGGAGCCTACATCTCGTAGGAGGAATTCTTCGGGCGTTAGAGCCCGAGAGTCTATTATAGCTGTCAGGCCTGTATACCCAAAACCACCCCCAAGGGGTCCATTTGCAGTCCGTGTCCTACGGGGCGTTCATGTTCTACAGCGCGTCCGCCTGCTCCAATATTCCCAGTGCGCCTCCCACCAGATGCAAGCTCCCCGTCACGTACGTCTGCGCCCTCTCCCCCTCGGCCAGCCCCTGACCGACATGGCGCGCATAGTCGAGGGCCTCCTCTATGGTCGGCAGAACGACTACCTTTGAGGCCGGGTCCAGCTCTGACCACTTTTCCGCAAACCGGCGCTGAACGGTCATGTTCTCAATGTCCTTAGGGTCGATTTGGTGGTTAACAAAGTCTCGCTTGTAGCCTGTAGCAGCGTATGTGACGTTCGTGCAGAAGACGACATGATCAAATGAGGGCGCACTTGCGTTTGCGGTGCGCGCGGTGGTGCTGTGGATGGAGGCGAGGAAGTCGACGGCTTCGGAACGGCCTTGCTGGTTGAATATCATGACTCTTGGCCCAGGGCTAATTTGCAGTCTTGTTAGGGAAGCCAGGTGAGAGGTAATGAGGAATCAGAGTACTCACCGATCGTCCGTCTCGTCGGCAAACCACCGCGACGACATCTTCAGGCTATCCGCCGTGTGCGCTCCGTCGACGTACCACGCCACCTTGTCCTCGATCTTGACCTCGCAGCGGCCCCTGAAGACAGTCTGTTCGAGGCCATCCACAAACTCCTTTGGCAGCGTCGACTCCTCAGTTTCTGAGATCCCCAGTTTCTTCAGAGCGGTCTCGGCGAGCGCAATAGCCAAGGTGGCGTTCTTTCTCTGAAATTGCGCATCGGGCTTGATCTTGACGTCGCTCAGCCTCGGATCGACCCCGAGGACTTTGAGCGCGACGTCCTTTTCTTGCGCTCGTTCTTTCAACACGGCTGCTGCGCTGGGGACTTGCTCTACTGTGAATGCCGAGCTGCCCTTCTTCATGATGCCCGCCTTGTGCCACGCAATCTTGTCGACGGTGTCGCCCAGAACAAAGACATGATCAATGCCGAGCGTGCTGATTCCAGTTGCGACGGGCCGCTCAACAAGATTCGTGGCGTCGTACTCGCCGCCAATGCCCGTCTCGTAGACGGCCACGTCGACGCCCTCTTGCAGGAAAGCATGCCAGCTCATGAGCGTGAGGTAGCGCCCGTACAACGGCCGCGTTCCGAGCGGGACACCATCCTCTGCCGCCGCGGTCGAGGATCCGAGGCGGTCCCATACCTCGAAGAAGTACCGGGCGAACAGCTCCTCGGATATGGGCGCCGAGTTGATGCGGATGCGCTCGCGCACGGCGATGAGATGGGGGGAGATGAAGAGGCCGCTCTTGCGGGGGGCGCGGCGGGTTTGCTGGTACTGCGAGAGGATGGAATCGACGAAGGCGCAGGTGCTCCCTTTGCCCTTTGTGCCGGCCACGTGAATGATGTTCAGGCGGTCCAGATCCGCGGGCTTGAGGGCGTTAGTTTCAAGATGCGAAGCGACGTGAGAAATGAGATGCGTGGGTGAGTGCGCACAGTGTAGCCGATTCGGGTCAGATACGCCCTCATCTCCCTCATCGACGCCGCGTCAGGCCGTACGCCCGCCTTGCGCCTGGCCTCGATCACGGCATGGGGCGTCTGCAGCGAGTTGAGCGCATCGATGGCATCCTGCAAGTCCTCGGCGTCAGCGTACGCGAGCTGGGTGGTGAAGTAAGCGTTGCGACTTCACTCACGTTGTAAGATCGGGCGGCGGACGCCATGGAGCGCAGCGAGGCCGGTCGGGCCGTTATGAGCGTGCGGATGAGAGCAAACGGTCGCCTCGATACATTCTGCATCGAGTTTGCTCTCGTCGCGACGGCCGGCGAGGGAAGTGAGCGCGGGTAACGATTCCGTAATCGGCGCGCTGCAAGCTCGGCTAATTCGCGCTGACGGGCACTGCACGAGGCTCTTGGCCTCCGATCGCGAAGCTCAATTGTCTTCAGAATCCGCCCTGATGCATCGATAATCTTCAAACCCCCATTTTTTCTTTCATGAAGGAAGATGGATGTGCTTTCCGCCCGACGACGAGCAGTTAGCCTGGCGGATACCATCGGCGCGGTTGACGGCGCCATACTTCATACGGACATCACTAAGGTATATCAGAGAGAGACCAGCTCTGGCGTTGTGACAACACCGCCGTTGTCGCACTCACGAATCAGCATCCGCGCCTATCACTCACAAACACGCTCGCATCTTAAGACGCCGTCGCTTCACCTGGCAAGTCATTTAATTGCTCTAGCCAACCTCGATATTCAACTCCTCGCCGTAGTTTTCTTTTGCCCAAGCCTTCATCCCCTCATCCAACGCCTCGCCAAACTCTCTGTCATACCCAATACCGCTCTCTGCGAATGCCAGACGCGTCCTCCACGTGAGCCAGTTCTCTGCCATGACGCCCTCAGGCGCACGTAGGAGCCCCGTTGCAATGTCGACGACCGCCTGCTCCTCACTCGGTTGCCGTGCAGTTGAGAGAAAGAAGGCGGTCGCTCCGCATGTGCCGCAGAACGAGCGCAAAACACCCTCGGATGACGAGTACGTCTTTGCCGTGCCGATTCTGAGAGTCGTGTCGATCTTCGGTTCGCACAATGCCAGGGGCACAAAGGTCCAACCGATGACGTGAGTTCCGGTGACGAGGCGGCAGTCATTACAGACATCGTACAAGCCCATCCATTTCCTCTTGTCCCAGGGAGATACGAACTTGGACATGAACTTGTCAGCGAGTACCGCCTGCGTTGGTCGTCTGATGGCAAAGGACAAGCCGCCGCATTTGCACTGGACGCGCAGACGGTCCTCTCCATCCTCTCCCGTCTCGGCTTTTGACTCCACAACCTTTGCGCATGGACTGTCGTCTGCAGGGTTCCAGCTCTTCATGTCACGATCGCCCATACGCGTCAGCATGGATGATATTCCACCGCCCTTGGCCGACTTGCTAAACACATGCGAAGTGATCTGGAAGTTCTCCGGGCCATGGTCTGCAAAGATGGACGTTGCCATGGTCCACTGGTCCCGATCAAGGCTCACGCCGCCAATGTGGCACCCGCAGGTCGAGCAGAAGTCGTAGCTGCATTCAGCTCCCTCGGAGATGTATGAAGTCATCTTCTCCTCGCTAGACGCGCCGAGATAGCTGGGCAGCAAGCCCTTTGGGAACTGCGCGTGAACGATGCAGGGTGCGCCGGTGGAGTAGCGGCACATGCTACAATGGCAGAGATAGACGGACAAGGGAAGGGACGACTTTGGGATATCAAATGACATGTGTACAGACCCGCAGAAGCATCTCGCTTCAAGCGTCTTGGTGTTGGAATCAGCCATGGCGCCGGTGCATCGGGCTCTCTCAGAGAGCTGTGATGCTAAGGTAGGGAGATGCAGACATGGCAGGTGTTGGAAAGCGGGGGTTGTTCACGTCGGCTGGTCATTGTCTGCTCTGCTGCCTCAAGGCACAATGTCAACGACGCCCTCAGCTTTAGCACTTATTCAACAGGGGAGATCATTGGCTGCTTGTCCAAACTGTTTGATCGTCTCTCCACGAGCACGATTGTGGCTGCTGGCGACCCGCAGCTGAATGAGCGTGGGACCCCGAGGTGCACGGGTACCCGTGCACCTAAGGTATGGACGTGGGTCCCAATAGGTGGACGGGGTCCCCGTGTAGCTAAGGGCCACGGGGCCCCGTGTGGCTAAGGGTTATGTAAGCGCCGCCGCCTACAGCCGGCCACAGCTGGCCATAGCTAAATGTGCGTATGTATGCGCCTGCGCATGTATTTGCAGGCCTTTAATTAGACTGGGCTATGACTATAGCCAGTAGCCGATATTAGAGTCCCCTGCTAAATTGAGTAATACTTGTAACGGCAATAGCTCGTACCCGTACTAATAGGTGTAGCGCTGCTAGCGGCTGCTAGCGGCTGCAAGCGCTGTAGCGCTAAGTTATATTGTAAGTAAGGCTATTACTAACCTACATATGTTACCGGCTACCGCAGCTACGTGCCTGCAATAAATTAAAAAAACACAGCGTATAGGCAATTCGAACCTTTAACCTTCCTAAAATAGATTAGCTAATATAGGGCCTAGAGTTAATACGTAGGGGTAGTATAATTAAGGAGTATATAAAGGAAGCTATTAATACTATAATAGCTAATAGCTACTAATAGCCCTTCTTATATTTAGCCTTACTTTTAATATAACGTAGCGCTATAGGCTATTATTAAGTTAATAACGTATTAAATAAAAAAAAAAGACTTCTTATAGGATACTTAGGTCTTATAGCTCTCGCTACTTTAGCTTAACTAGGCTAGATTTATCTAATAAGACTCTTACTACCTGGGATTATAGAGCCGACCCGCTAACCTATAGAAGCCTGCGAGAATAAGTATTATTCTATAAGTAACCTTAAGGTTATTAAGTCCTTTTAAACCCTCTGGTATAATATAGGCTATACGCTGCCTCTCTATATAGCTAATAGAGATAGCCCCTTTACTAACTACGCTAAAGAGTCTTTTAGGCTATTAATTCTTCGATTAAATAGTAATAGTATTATTATTATTAGGGGGTATAAAGAATTAAACTTAAGACTATAAATTATATTATAAGGTAGTTATTAGAAAAAAAAGAGGATATATTATATTTAAGGCTATATTAAAGCTATATTCGAGGCTATATTAAAGTTATATTTAAAGCCTAAAAATACGATTTAGTAATAACCTTACTTTATAGCTAGTCTTCTAGCTAAGTATAATGCTTATTACTCTTCCGAATCCTTCTTATATATAACCTAGATTTTACTAGCGCTTCTTTTACTAGAAAATAGCTATATAGCTATTTTATTAGCTATTATAGCTTTAACCTAAGTATTTTCTACTTTATTTTAATTAAGATAAGTTATTATTTCTTCCTTTATTTAGTCCTTTAAGTGCTTTTTTTCTTTATACTAACTCTTTATTTATTTATAATCGAAGTACTAGTTATATTAGTCTTTACTATATTATAAAGGTAGTCTTATTGCCTTTTTAAACTATTAGTTCGTTTTAATACTACTATAAGGCTATATCTTATATTAATTCTCTCTTCTTATTATATATCTCTAATAGATAGCCCGTAGGTTATAATATGCGAATTCCTTTGTAGCTAGTATTACCTTAATAGTTTCTTTAGTTACTTTAATCTCTATAGTTACTTTAATTAGCGCTACTACTACTATAGCTTTTATATTAGTATTAATTACTACTAGCTACGTAATTACCTTTACTAGTATTATTATTACTACTAGCATAATATTTATAGTTATTATAATTACTATTATTACTATAACTTCTATAGTTACTTTAATTATTATTATTATAACTTCTATAGTTACTTTAATTACTACTGCTATAACTTCTATAGTTACTTTAATTACTATTATTATTATAACTTCTATAGTTACTTTAATTGCTATTATTACTATAACTTCTGTAGTTACTTTAATTACTACTGCTATAGTCTCTGTAGTTACTTTAATTACTATTATTACTATAACCTCTATAGTTGCTTTAAATACTACTATTGCTTTAAATACTACTGCTGCTTTAAATACTATTACTGCTTTAATTACTGCTATTACTTAAATTATTATAGCTGCTGCTAAAGCTATTACTACTATTATTTTGTCGGGGCAGCCTAGCAGACCCTAAACCTATAAGTTACTAAGTTAGGCCCGAAGGAAGGATAGGAGAATGTAGATATATAAGAAGTATTAAGATCCCTAAGATTAGATAGTTTAATATATACTTTTTATACTTTTTATAAGCTTTTTATAGTTTAATTAAGGGATTTATTACCCTCCTACTCTTACTAAGATAGCCTTCGTTACCTCTCGATTTTTAGTCCCGTAAGACGTTTCTACTATATAATCTTTATAACAAGGCTATTTATGCCTTATATCTTATTTATACGATTACCTTAGATGTCTAGGCCCTTTATCTAGCTTATAATAGTAGTCGTTACTCTTAGCCTTTAGTATATTCCGTTGCCCTTAATAAAACTAGTCTCTAGGGCGTAAATAATTTATCTACGAGACGAAGGTACCTTTAGGCTACTACGAGAATAGCTTTCTTTAAGAGGGGCAACAGGAAGGATTTTCGCAATAAGCCTATTACTATAGTATAGTTAAATAAGGCTAATGCGTAATAACCTGACTATAATTTATACGAAATACTAGTTAGGAAATAACGCCCTGCCTTATAACTAATTAACGATAGAAGCCTATGAAGAAAGATCGAATATAAGGAGAAAACGGAGCGCGGTAGTTAAAAAGCCTTGTAATTCCCTATAAAGTTATCTACCCTCGAATCCTTTGTAACTTAGTAACTAGTCTGTAGGAGTATTTAGAATAGCCTTAATAAATAATAAGCTATTTTCTAGATCCTAGATTAGATAGATCCTAAGTCCTAATTAATAAGAATTCCTTTTAGTCTTTATAAGTTAGACCCTTATTTAGTAGATGTTATAGAGTATCTTCCTATCGGTAGGGATGGTCGTAACTTATACGTAGTTTTTTATAATAGTAGGCTATAAGGATACTATTTAAGAAGATAGAGAGGGAAAAGAAGGATATAAAGTATTGCTAGAAGCCTGTAAGAAAAAGAGGAAGAAATTATTAGCGATAGTAAGTTAGGAAAATAGTTAGGCCTTACCTAGCGAGGCTAATACCTTCGAAGCAGCTTCGCGATTAGGAGATTAAATAGTTATACTAGCTAGGCCTAAGTTAATAGATACGATAGAGCTAAATTCTAACTATAATATAGCTAACCCCTTCTCGGGAATTAGTCTCGATAACTTTACTAGGGCACTTAGTAATACCTTTGCCTAAGGATAGATATAATGCTTAACTATCGGTACCTTTACTAGTAGAAATATCTCTAAATTCTTCCGTAAGTTTAAACGAGAAATATAGGCTTATTAGGTTAAAGACAAAGATAAGAGTACCTAGTTCGAAGGATATATTATACTAGAAGAAGTTAGCTAAGTTAAGGTTTTTATTAACGGGCTTAGCTAGAAGGAAGTAAAAGATACCCTAGTTAAGGAGTATTATACTTAGGATATAGACTAACGCGAGATTACTTAGGCTTAACTTTCTTAGTATAATACTAAGCGCCCGGTAAATATAGAAGAAGTTAAGGACTAGCTTAAGTAGTATACATACTTATAGCGTAAAGTCAGGCCTTCTAACTAGAAAAAGAGTAACTCGTAATCTCGAGATATTTACTACGCTATACCTAAGGAACTAAATATTACTATTATAGAAAAGCATAGCTATACTTTAGATTAAATAATCGCGAAGGAGTATAGTAAGCTTACTAACTATATCTAGGATTATCTTAAACCTTATCTAGATACTAAATATATAAAGGCTACTATAATTAATCCTAATAGGCTAACTAGTATATTGCTTAAAGAATATCTTAGTCTCTTAAAGTAGCCTAAGCCTAGAGCTAGCCTTAAGAAGGACGAAGGATAAGTAGCGGGTTTAGCTAAGATAAAGTTATTAAAGCTTAAAACCTAGGTCGAAGACTTAATAGCCTAGCTCGAGTAGATATAAATTAATCTTACTAAAGGTCTAAAGAAGAAGATAGACGAGGTTAAGGCCCTACTTAAAAGGGAGACTTGCTAGATAAAGGAGGATTATTCCGGTAGTAGAAGTTAAAGAGGCCCTAACCTAGCACGCTTTACTAACTATTATATTAAATTCTAAGAACTATCTAATCCTAACTACTAGAATAAGCCCTACGTAAATACAATCTCTTCGGGATACCCTTAGAGAGAACATAGATATTAGTATTACAGCGGCCCTAATTACCTACCTAGTAACTACGAGGAATATAAGTATAATAATAGTATTAGACTATATATATTTAATATAAGGAATATACTCGTAAGCGTTAGAAGATTAGACTAGACTAACTAGATTATCCTAGCTCTAGTATAATAGTTTACCTACCCTAGTACCTATATTCGAAGGCTTATAATCTTTTAGATTAAAGTATTTCTTAAATACTTTGCTTACCCCTTAGTTAAGTAAGCTAAAAAGGTACTTTTATCTTAGTTTCTTAACTAGGAAAAGATATAAAAAGAAGTAGAGATCCTTGATAGATTTATAACCCCTATAGATAGGGAGAGATAGGGACCTAGAACCCTTAGTCCTAATAATATTACTATACGCGGAAAGAAAGAATAGAGGGAACTTAATAGAGGGACTATAGCTATTATTAAGTTTACTAACAACCTAGAAAGTAACTAAGAGGAGGACGAAGGTATCTATACTATAACCCTTAGTATTAATACCTTAGAATATAAAAGAAAGAGATAGAGACTAAATGCTAGAGAAGGCCTAGATTAGATAGATACGTAGGGTAGTTAACCCTTAAGCCCGTACTAAGCTTTTAAAAGCAGCGCTAACCCTCTATAGCTACTAAAGCCTACAGGACTATTAATAGTAAAAGAGAGTCCTAATAAGGAGAAGATACTAGCTTACTTTAAACCTTACTTTAATCCTAAGAAAGCTTTTACTTAATAGGTTAATAGTATTAAGCAGGATATTATACTTAAGAAGGTTCTGATCTTACTTAGCGAATTAATTAAGTTTATTCCTAAACTAGGGCAAGTAGTTAGAGATACTTATATTAATAAGGCAGAAGGCATAGAAGAGGTATACTTTAATACTAAAGAGACAAGCAAGACCTAGAAAGGGGGGGTCTCTTTAGTAACCTTTATCTCTAGAGATAGCAAAGATACCAGAAAGCTATTAGACGAGCTAAAGGACAAGCTTAACGTCTTAATCTATAACGCTGTACAAGCCTATAAGGCCAGGCAACCACCTGATCTAAGCGCGGAGATCCCAGATACGGAAGTATCGGTCTACTTTTAGGAACCTAAAGATACCGTGTATATTATCTGCGAAGCTGTCCTTTAAGGGAAAGATAATTATACTTACTTAAACCAGATAGACAAAGGGGTTAAAGTCAATATAACTACAGCTACTTCAGAAGTCCCTATAGTAAATGTAGTTATCTCGCTAGTACGTACTCTATGGTATATACAAGACCTACTGAGAATCTAAGTTAAGCTAGGGTTATTATCTAGGCAGACGTTAAACGCTTTAGTTAATTCGGGATTAGAAGGTAACCTAATCTCTAAGAGATACGCGGAAGTATATAATCTAAAGATTATGCCTATTATAGTATCTACGAAATCTTATTCTAGCGACCCTATACTAATATATAGAGAAGTAAAGACAAATATCTATATAGGCAACTCGTAGATACTAATTCGCCTTTACGTCTCGCTAGATAATATGCTAATACTACTAATCTTAGGGATACTATTTATCCAGGTAATAAGACTAATATTTAACTACTCCCCGAGGAACAGGGATATATATATTCGTTACTAGGTTAAGACCTATCTAATTATAACCTTAGTAGCTAGCCTAGTATAATAGTAATACATTAATAATCCGCTTCTAAGGAAAGATATTCGAGTTAATATAATTAAGTTAGGAGGAAAAATAAAGATAGCGAACCCGGTAAGTAATCTATAGCTAACGTATATAGAAACTAGTAAGAAGATTCCTAGTACTAAGGTACTACTTAATCTAAACAATACCTTTATACTATTAATAGGATAAGAAGCTACGAGTAATATTATAAATACTATACTCGGAGGTATAGTTTAATAATACTAAACCGCCCTAAAGATAGGAAGTAACGAACTAATCGAATTCTAATAAAATACCCTTAAGAAGTAAAGTAGTATTAGGAGATTAGATAGTCCTATAGTCTATACTCTATTTAAACGAAAGGGAGTTAAGATATACCTAAAAGATAATATTCCTTTGGACGGGTTAGTTCCCGAAAGAAACCTATACTAGAAAGAGAAGAAATAAGAAACTATTAAGGACTGCCTTAATATAATAAAACCTTATACTAAATTCCTTATTAGTAAATTCTCGAGTATTAAGAAAAGTACCTAACTTTATAGCAAGCAACTTAATAATATTCTCGAGTAGGTTAATAGATTCTTCTACCCTAGAGAGAAAGAGATATTAACTAAACTCCTTTATAACCGCGAAGCTGCCCTCGCCTAAGACTTTAAAGAAAGCAGGAAGGTTAACCTAATTATAGCTCCTCTATAAGTTATTAAAGTTATTAATTATAAAGCATAGCAGGCTAGAAGTATCCTAATCCCTCGAGGACTAAAGTTAAAGGTTATCGAGCTCTTAAAGACTTAAATAGATAAAGGAATCTTAGAAGAATTACATAGCCCATACTATAACCCCTACTTTCTAGTAATTAAAAAGGATAGTAGGCTATACCTAATTAATTCCGCTACCTAGCTAAACGCGGTTACGATTAGAAATACTTTTATCCTACTAAGTACAAACGAATTTAGTAATAACTTTATAATATATAAAGTCCTTTCTTTATTAGATTTCTTTTTAGGATACGATTAAGTACCCCTAGATTAAATAAGTAGAGACCTTACTACCTTCTCTATACTTCTAGGTCTTCTTCGGATATATACTCTTCCTTAAGGCAGTACTAACTCTATTATATAATTTATATGAATTATAATATATATCCTATTCGACCTAATTCCTCTTATCTATAGGGCCTTTCTAGACAACATAGCCGTTAGAGGACCAGACACAACATACAGGGACAAAGAAGCTTTACTAGGGGTATATAAGTTTATCCTAGAATACCTTGTTAACTTTAATAAAGTCCTGTTAAATATTAAACTTACGGGCTATACGATCTTAGCTACAAAATCCCGCTTTTGTTAGTAAGTAACTAAGATTATAGGGTACCTCTATAATACTAATAGCTAGAGTCCTATTTAAGTAAAGGTTAATAAGATCCTTAAATAGTCCTTCTATAAAGATATCCCTAAGGTATAATCTTTTCTTAGTATTATAGGGTACTATAGGATTTAGATTAGATAGTTTATATAACTCGCTAAACCCCTAACTACCCTATTAAAAAAGAATACGGAGTAGAGCTAGGGTAAAGACTAGTAAGAAGTAATAAATGCGTTAAAGAAAGCTATTATAGAACTACCTATTCTTATTTACCTATATCTAGGCGATAGATACGGGGAGGTTATTTTAATATACGATACTAGTATTAAAGGCTAGGGAGCTGTACTTATATAAGTTATTAATAGAAAGCGACATTCAGTCCGGTTTGAAAGTAGCTACTAAAACCAGGCTAAAAAGAGTTATAACGCAATAAAGAGAGAGTATAAGGCTATCCTTTACGCTCTCCGAAAACTATAAAGCTATATTTATAGGGTTTATTTTACCCTCGAAACGGATATAAAGGTCTTAGTAGACTAGCTTAAGGGGTCCGTTAAAGACGTTCTGGGTACGCTTATTACCTAATAGGTTAGCTATATCTTCCTTTTCGACTTTATAGTACGCTATATACCTAGGGAAAAGAATTCTATAGCTAACAGGCTCTTTTATATGCCTAAGGTTCCTTCTTATACTAAAGATAAGGCTATAGAAGGAGATTTAGAAGATTTTATTAACTTCTACCTTAGCACGGTTACTAGTATTAAACTGGAAGGGAACTACTCTATAGAGTCCTAATAGATAGCTAAATTCCTTTAGACTTTATAATAACTATCTAATCTTACTAATTTAGAATATAAGAAGCTACGAAAGTAATATAAGAAATACTTTATAGAAAACTAGAAGCTATAGAAGCGACTAGTAAAAGAAAGGAGAAGCCCGACGTTAGTTATAGATAACCCCGTTACTTAAACCAACCTTATATAGAAATACTATACTTAACTAGGTTATAAGGGTCGCGAAGTTACCTATCGATACCTAATAGACTGGTATTAGTAGTATACCTTATAAAATGATATCTCTATAATTATCGCGATATGCGATTAATACTAATAATTCGCCCCTTAGTAGCTAAGAAAACTTATAGTACTATCTACTCTAGGGCATCCAATAAGCAAGGTATACTTCGATTATTAATATATCCCTTAGGATAGCAGGTACCTCTACCTATTAGAAGCTAGATATAATTTAATGGGCTAGATAGAGGTTAAACCCCTTTTTAAGTTATTAATAAAGGCTATAATTAAGTTTGCCTTATTAATCTTCTATTAGTTTAGCATTATTATATATACTATTATTAACGGAGGACCGGAAATATAAGAGGACTTTAAATTAATTCTTAGAGGGCTAGGAATAAAAATCGTGCCGATCTCTATATATAACCCGAAGGCTAATGCCTAGGTCGAAGTCGGGTACTAGATTTTAGTCTCGTTGTTAGCAAAGATAGTTATAAGCTAAGGGTATAAGAGAAAGTAGCTAAGACTGCTAGATTAGGCGGTTCTTATAAACCGAATAGCTATCCGATATTCCTATAGGATATTACCCTTCTATTTAATCTATAGATAGGAGCCTATTCTACCTTTAGAAGTAGAAAATCCTACTTAAAGGCTTATTAATTAGGATAAAGTTATATTGTTAATAGACTTATTTACTACTCGCGTCCGAATAATAGCTCGGAAAGCAGAGGATGTAGAAAGGGCTTACAAGAAAGTAACGGAATTCTGCTATAGACTAGCCAGAAGGATAGATAAGTAGAATAAATATATAATTAGGAAGGAAAAGGATGCTCTATACCCGGGAGACTTAGTCTTAATATATAATATACAGAGATTAAATAATCTATTAAGGGCAGCTAAACTATAGATAAGATGGAATAGCCCTTTTCGTATATAAAGCTAGGCCCTAATCTCTGGCGCTTATAGACTTAAAACGCTTAACGGGGTCCTGCTTAATAAGACTATTGCTAGTAAGTACCTTAAGAAATTCGTTAAAGACCTAGATAGCTAGTAGTCTTCGACTGCGGATAACTAGTTATTATAGGATAAGCTAATAGTATTATTACGGGGTTAGTTAAGCGCCGAATCTATTACTATAGATAACCTACTCTTAGACCTAGCGAGAGAAGTATCTAATAGGATAACCTTACGAAGTACTATAAGATTAGATAGTACTATTAAAAGATCTCCTAAAAATAAAGACTCTGATAAAGAAAATCCCGAAGACCTGGAAGATAGCTAGGGAGGTAAAGACTAACTAGTACCTTCGTATAAAGGACTATAATAGATACTTAAAATTCGTTTCTTACGTATAATATAAGCGGAAAGGGAAGAATATAATATTATTAATACTTAAATTATAAGGCTATGCTAGCTAGTATTATTCTCTAGTTCCTACGGGGGCCTTAGGGCTCTATAGCTAGGGAGGAGGCAGCTAGTACTATATAGGGGACGATATTAACTACGACGTAATATATATTATAGAGTAAATTAAGTAAGAAGAATAGATAATGGAAGAAGAAGGGATTATTTAATCCTAAGGAATAGGAAAAAGGGACGATATTAACTACAACGCGATATATACTATAGAGTAGATTAAGCAAGAGAATAAGTACTACTAAGAGAACAGGGATAGGGAACTAGCTTTATAGCTTTTAAGTTAAGTATTCGAGAAATTAATAGCTACCTAATGCTCTAATTCTCGCGGAGCTACCCTATATTAGGCGCTAGCTATACCTAGAGCCTAGTACTAGGATAATAGCTTCGATAGACTACTCCTATACCTCGAGCTGACCTATTCTTTTCGTAGGGCAGTCTTAGTATTCGAATAGAAGGGGAAGAAAAAGGAATTATCTAATTATATAGAATAGAAGGGGTAGCTACTACTACCGTAAGACTCTACGCTTATTAACTCTTAAAACGAAGCTTTATAGCATTTATATAAGAGGCAGTAGTACGAAGGATATCTAATAAGATAGCACTTACAAGGATAGACAGTAATCTATTAAACGCTTAAAATAATAATATACTAAAGAAGGAAATTTATACTATAGTTATAGCGACTAACGGAAGATTAGATAATCCCTCTATATATCTTAGGGATAGGGAAAGAAAGAAGGTCTTTATTACCCTTAATTTAATCCTTAATCTTAAAAGATCCTAAAATAAGTTAGGTAAAGTTTAAGAAAATAAGATTTTCTTAATACTTAAAGGGCTTAGTTAAAATAATTTAATAATTCCTTTATATAAGAAAGCGTAGGATACTACTATTATTATAAGCTAACGCGAAAATAGAGTACTCTTTTAAAAAGTTCGAGCTAATGTCTCTAAGTAAAATTGTTATAAAGATAAAGGGATAGATTAGATAGTACGCCCCTAACGCTACTATCTACGTTAACTTCGAAATATGTACTAAGATAGATTTTACCCTAGTAATTACTTCTATAATTATAAAGATAAGCTATTAGGAGGTACTAGTATTAATTTAGACGTTAGAAAGGCTAGGATAAAGACTAATTAGGGAGGGACTAACTGATCTAGCTTTAGCTTAGATCTACTTATTAGCTTTCTACGTACTAATAGCAGGGATATAATATACGCAAGCCTCGCCTTAGCTCTCGCCTAAGCTATATATTATCTATGCTTATACATACGTAAACTCACGCTAAAAGCAAACAAGTAATATCCTACTACGAGCAGCAATAAGATCATATAATACTAACGTAGAATAAGTCCTAAATTTACCTAGAAATAGTACTAAATATAACCTTTAGTAATAGGAGACGCGACCAGGACCCCTGGATAACAAGACGTTAGACGATAACAGATATACTTATAAATAATAGTAGATATACCCAGGATATTAGCAGATACTACTATAATTACCTATAGATATCCTATAGACGCTAAAAGACATGCTAAAGATACGAAAAGGATATGCTAGATACGTGGGTAGATACGGCAATAAGAGCAATAAGTTTTAGTAATAGAACTAAGATACGCGATAGATGCTATATAATAGTACTATAGACGTAGTACTTTAAGATTATATAGTACTACAAGTCTAAATTCAGCTACTTAGTTAGTAAAGTCTACTATAAACGTATCTATATTACAGGTAAAATCAGTACTAATACCTAACGAGATACTCCCTAATTACCTACTAAAACCTACCCTTAATACTTACGATAAATAACTATTAGATCTAGGCCTTATCTAGAAGCTAGATAAGCTAAAAATCCCGAATTAATAAAATATAATTAGTCTTAACTTAGTACTTCCTGGACTATAAACTAAAACTATAACCCTTAGCTAAGCGCTTACGAACGCAGCGATTATAAGCTTTATCCCTTTCTAGATAGGGACTAAAGCTACCTTTAGACTCTTAAACCCCTTTTACCTATTTAATCTAAGCCTTGTTAAACTTCTTATCGAAAGGATAGGGGTAGTTAAAGAGAACGCGTAGAGTATTCTCTTTATATACGAATTCGGGCATAGTTGTCTAAGCTACCTAATCTACGTTTCTTCTAGTAAAGGCTGCCCCTTAATAGCGCTTAGATCGCGCGTTATTCGTTATATACCTAGGGTAGCTACGCTACTCGCAAGAAGAAGACCGGGTTAAATACTAAATATAATTAGTATAAGAGCTATTTTAAATGCTTTCTAAGGATATATACTCGTAAAAAGGGAATATATAGTGCTCGCGGGCTAATAAGATAGTAGTTCTCTATGTAGTAATATAACTAGAGTAAAAGGCCTGATTTCGTTAGCTAAAGGTAGTAATAATAAGGGCTATAATATATTCCTTGTAATAATATACCTAGTCGAAGAAATAACCTTGCGGATAAGCGTATTTAGCTAGAATATAGATAGTATAAGGTATCCTATAAGCAGTGTTATAAGTAACTTATATTCTATATTTCCTTAGGAAGTAACTAAGAGGGCTGAGTTTGCTAGTAAGCTTTCGTATAGAAAGAGGCGTAAAATCTAGCTATTCTTTTCGGAACGTAATCTTAATAAGGATCGGAAGGTTAAGGTAACCTAGGTTATATCTTCTAAGTACCTAGGTTTCAAGGTAGCTATAGATCTAAAGAATCTAGTTAGTAATAAGATAGGGAGAGATTATTTAATCCTACTTACCTTAGTATAGTCCTTGTCTCTCTCTATTATAATATTAGTGCGACTTTGCTAGACTAGAGGCTAGTTAACGGATATCTAATCCTAAGGGAGCTTTTTAGATATAATGTTATAGTAGTTAGGTAAATCTTTGCGCTTAACTAGCTGAATTTAACTATTAATAATAATAGTTACTATAATTATAAGAATAAAAAGAAGAATTTAAAGAAGGATAACTAGGAATGTTATAAGGATAGAAGCTAAAGACTTAGTATAGAGGTTAAAAAAGGAAGAAAGAGAAGTTAAGGAAGAAGATAAAGAAAAAGAAAAAAAGCTATAAGCTTGTAAGTATAAGAAGATATATATAAATAAGCGTATAGTAGTAAAAAAGTTAAGCTTATAATTTAGAAAAGTAGTAGTAAGAGATAGTAGTATAGTAAATTAGAGCAGGCGTCTTAAGAATATTCTTTGGATAAAGAAATATAGGAAAGAGAAAAGAAGTACTTAAGGTAAAAGAGGGAGCTAGGATTAGATATTGCCTTATACTAAGGAAATCCTAGGGACTTAATTATAGAATATAGAGCTATAACTCGTAGCGTACTTTAGATAAGGAGAGAACGAGTACTAGGTATACTTAATAGGAACTATATAATTATAGATTATTAAAGGTAATTATTAAAGAGGTAAAGATAATTATTTTAATGCGCTAGAGGTACTAAAGAGCTAAATTCCTATATTAAGGCTTTAACTACTCTGCCCTTAGCTCTGTAACTATAAAACATATACTTAACGGGCCTAATCTCTATTTTCTCTCTCTCCCTCCTATATATCCCTAAAAGTATTGTTCTTTAAAGATCTTTTAGTCCCTAAGTACTTTAAATATATAAACCTTCTATCTCTAAGATAAAGCCCTTATCGTTATTACTATTATTATTATTATTATTATCTCTACCCTTATAAAGCCCTAGTATATACTCTACCTCTCTAACTACTATAATACTTATACTACTATATACTTTTACGCGAGATTATTTAAAACCTCTTTTACTTTACCTTTTTAGTTCCCTTAATTATATTTAAAACGGGAATAGATGCTAGGGAGCTCGGATTATCGAAACCTAACCCGCTCCTCTTAAAGGACGCTGTTTTCTTTACGACAACCAGCCCGAGAAGGACTATACTCCCTACTACTATCGGTTTCGTTAATATAGAAGGAGGGCATTAGTTAAATACTAATTTTATATAAAATAACGAACCCGATATAAATAAACTAGGAGCTAAGTTATACAAAGTCTAACCTCCCTTTATAGTACTACGATAGAGTTAGCCCGTATAACCATTATAGGTTAGATTAGATAAACTCTTACCTTAGCAGGCTAAAGACATATTCCGAACAATAACTCCGTAGCTAGACTATAAAAACAATCCGAATTAGGGATCCTACCTCGCTAATATATATAAGTTCTTAGTTAATATCTTATAGAGGTTATAGATAAGTAATTTTAGTAGGATATAGATATTAAAGATCCTTACCCGCGGGCTAGAATATATTATCGCCTTACCTAAAGATATTCTAATTATCTAAATCGATAATAATTACTAATTAGTTCCTTAGTATTAAAAAGATAACTAGGTACCCTTATAGAAATACCTAACTAAAGATCAGAAGGTAGCTAATAACTTTAGAGTGCTTAAGGAATCCCTTTACGATAGATAGTACAATCGACGAATATTTACTAGCCTAATCTACTTCTAAACTAAAGACAGAGTTAAAATATACTAGGGAAGCTTCCTTTAGGATAGAAAGATCGGGCACCTTATAATCTTAGATAACTAGAGAACTAAACGCAAAGTACATATCGATTCGTTTATTAGATTATAGAAATAGGTTCTCTACTACTATAATTACCCTTATAATTTCACTTTTATAGTCGCGCCTAGGCTAGCGTAAAACGGTTAATAGGAGTATAGCTATATAGTACTCTTAAACCTTTAGTACTGTCTCCGAGGATATATCAGCCTTAGCCTAAGAGAGATTACGTAATAGTATAATAAGGATATTAAGGTCTATTATCTAAAGACCTTCTCGTAGCGACTAGCTATACTTAGTTATTCTGTTTAGCGGTTTAGGGACTAGGCATTCTACATAGTATAAGGATAGTTAGATAGATATAATATCCTACTAAAAAGATTAATTAGATTCCTAATATAAGTTACTATAATAGAACTTAGAATTTATTAAGGGGTGGAATTCGAACTTAGGCATAGGAATAGGGTTAGTAACTAGGACTTTACTAGTATCGAGGGTTATCTCTAGTATTTAAGGTTCCCTATCTAGTAGAACGCTTTACTTATAACGATTAGCGGATACTATATAATTTCGGGACTAGAGGTACGCCCATTTTACCCTTATTATCGGGTTATCTAGAGTCGCCCGAGGACAGAAGATATAATTAACCCTTACTATATTCAACTCTTTACGCCGCCTATACGAGAAATCTAGTTTAGGATCTACGTCTCGGATAAAATTATAGTAGCTCGGGAAAAGTAAAGAAATGTACTCGGCATTCACCTTATATAGAGTCTATAAAATATCCTAAAATAAGTTAATCTAGTATCGCCGAGCAGGTCTCCTTAACCTTAACCTCAGCGTAACGTTCAGGCTAGCTAGAGGCCTCGAAGTAGCTAGGAACTATATAATCTTACGTCTCTAAGCATATCTCCTCAGCTACGACCTTAGCAATAATTAGCAAGAACAAGCAAGTCGCCCGCTCCACTTAGAGGACAAGCTTAGTAGACTGAACGAAAAGCAATACCTTTTGCGAAATCTGGTATACTAAACCTTGACGATATGCTAGTACGGTTACAGTTAGTACCGCAGATAAGGGCCTTGGGGGCACTAGGGTCAGAAGGAAATGAATTTAGATCGATAGGTCGGAGACTCTTTTAAAGACCTTCCTCGAAGGACACTTGACAATACTCGGCTGGCCCTTCGACCCAGGACCCTATGATAGGTGTCTTGAAGACAAGCCCTCCTCTTTAGAAATAATCCTTATTTGCTACCTATAGAAGAGGCTTTAAAGTAAGCTATAAACCGCGCTTATTGTCTATCCCACAGGGTATAAGTTTATCGCGTATATCGTCTCCGTAACCCTTAGCTCCTACGGACTTACTATTACGCTTTTAG
Source organism: Tolypocladium endophyticum (assembly GCA_024339985.1). Lineage (NCBI taxonomy): Eukaryota > Fungi > Ascomycota > Sordariomycetes > Hypocreales > Ophiocordycipitaceae > Tolypocladium > Tolypocladium endophyticum. Next base: position 43,529 of record JALHBW010000107.1, read on the forward strand.
AGTCCAGTTCCTTAAGATTATATAGAACCTTTAAATACCTTAGTAAAGTACTAATACCCTACTTTACAATACGGCATAATAACTAGAAGCTAATAACTTCTACCAGCGCTAATATACCAGGATCTGAATATACTAATCCCTAGTATTAAGACCTAGCTAGGAATGCCTAGAAGATATAAGAGAGTGAGATTAGGTGCTTCCTCGCCCCTGTCTACTATTCTAGAGTCGGTTCGGACTCCTTTATACTTATAAAGTTAGTTACCTACTCCTTTAATAAAACTTACTAATCTTAGATACGAAGATAATACCTTTTGCTTTAAACGTATAGAAGGAGAAATTATTATTTAGAATTAACTAGGACTCCTTAATTAAGACTTGTAAAAGATGGGCCCTAGTAGTAGAGTTATAACTATAGAGTTAATAGAGAAGTTAGGGCTACTATTTGGATATCGGCGAGTAGTTCCTTTTATAGAATTTACTTAGACCTACGTATTTACTACTCTGTTTAGATTAATAAATATAGACTCTTAGGCTTGCCTTAAAAGCTAGGTTCGTAAAGATATATAAGTAAACGATTTATAGACGAATATAGTTTTAAGAGCTAAACGATACGTAAGGAGGATATAGATAAAGAAGTAACTAGGGAGGAAGGAAGGATTATAGAGTTGGGGGATAGATATAGGAGGGAAGATTATATAGTTACTTAAGTTCTTTTTCTTTTATAGACTTATCTTCCCTTGTAGATAAGACTTAAAGGAGGAATAGGGATAATAGAAGAAGGAGATTACTTTCGCTACTATAGCTTTATTTTCTTTCTTTTCTTTGCTTTGCTATACTATAAGGGCTTGCCCCTTTTTCCTTTCTTATATCGCGTTCTTTTTACCTAAGGGCAGGCTATATTCGCGTAGGGAGGAGTTTATTAGGGTAGCCTAGTAGACCCTAAACCTATAAGTTACTAAGTTAAGCCCGAAGGAAGGATAGGAGGATATAAATATATAAGAAGTATTAAGATCCCTGAGATTAGATAGTTTAATATATACTTTTTATACTTTTTATAAGCTTTTTATAGTTTAATTAAGGGATTTATTACTCTCCTACTCTTACTAAGATAGCTTTCGTTACCTCTCGATTTTTAGTCCCGTAAGATGTTTCTACTATATAATCTTTACGATAAGGCTATTTATACCTTATATCTTATTTATACGATTGCCTTAGACGTCTAGGCCCTTTATCTAGCTTATAATAGTAATCATTACTCTTAGCCTTTAGTATATTCTGTTGCCCTTAATAAATTATCTTTGCGAGCCCTTCTAAAAGCTTTAAATACTATAGGGGGTATATATTTAAGCTTATCTTATAACCTAGTATACAGTATTTACTATATCTAGGCAGTGCCCTTAGCGGTTCCTTAACTACTTTAAAGCTACTTAGCTCTTACTAAGTACTTAATTAAGGAATTAATAAGCTAGCGGTATATTAATTAAAGTAGTAACGAGGCTTTATAAGTAGCTAAATATCCCTTTCTTAGTAAAGATATTAATATCGATAGAAATCCTTTAAATTAAGAACTTTACCTTATTCTTATAAAGCCCTAAGCTTATATATATAAGGAAGACTAAGAGACTAAGTAAATATACTTATATAACGAGGTAGAGAGTTATTTAAGAAAAGCTTATACTACTTTTTAACCTCCTATAAAGCTTAGTAAGAAATATAGCTATATATTACGCTATATATTAGTCTAGAGAGCTTAATTAGTATATATATTCATTATAAAGCTTAATTATCTCGTAGTTTTATAAGTTAGTTAAGTAGAACCTGCTTTATAGCTTACTACGTATTAAAGAGGTTCTTTATTAATATCTTTATATAACTCTTTAATAATATATATATACCCTTAGCCCATAATATAGTTAAGTTACTAAAATAAAGATATTAATTAACTTATACCTTTATAAGCTTTTCCTTATAAAGGTTTAGCTAAGTTTACTTAATATAGCTAACTTCCTAAAGGTATATAAATATATATTGCTATCTAAGCTTTTCTAGCTATTACTTATATATTTACTTATTAATTAAGTAGATAATTAAGTACTAAGAGTTAAAGAACTCTTTCTAATCTTTTAAACTTTCTTTAGTCTCTATATTATTATCCTTCTATATAAAGCTACCTCGGTAATATTCTAATATAGCCTTATTAGTATACTAACGATATAGAAGTAAGGCTAAAGTAAGAAAGTAAATAGCTATAGCGTTTATATAAGTAAGATAACGGTCTATAAGGATAATAAATAGAAGTCTCGCGCCTTAAAGCTTATATATTAACTAAACCTAGTCTAAAGCCTATAAATAATCTAACTCTTCCTTACTATTAAGGAATATAAAAGTAATATAGAAAGACTACTTATAAGTATTAATACCGATAATATTAAGAAGTAGTATACTATACTTATTAGTCTTATATATATAATCTAGGAAGAGTAATTTTAGATACTCCTTTAAGTATATTAGTAATACTAGATACGTAAATATAATTAATATAATCTAGTAGTCTTAATTATACTTAAAGTAGCTCTAGAACCCTTCTTTATTAAGCTATTAAATAAGAGCTTATATATTAGTTTAACCTTTATAGATATCTTGCTTATTCTTTATAATACGGTTATAGATATCTTATTAAGTTACTACGCTCTTAGTATTTTAATATATATAAGTCTTAATATTTCTTAGCATAATTCTAGTATTAGAGAGAGAGTTAATAATCCCTCTATTTATCTTATTTAATATATAAAGTACTAGATAAGTAAATATATATTAGCTTAGATTATAGTTATATATAGAAAAGCAAGGGTCTTATTAATACTTTAAAGTCTATATAGTCTTATTATAGCTTTCCTTCGCTATAACTAAGAATTCGCAAAGAGTACCCCGTATACTAGTATTCTGTATTTACTCTATCGTTAGGTCTAGAGGGCGGTAGTAGCGATTACAAGCGTACGTAACTATAAGCTTTCTAGTCTTTTTCCCCTTTTCTTTCGAAGACCGTATAGTAACGAAGGTATAGCCTCGGGGCGCTGCCTAAGCGTTAATAGCGGTAACTAAGGTATTTCGAGATTTATATTCGGCTTCAGGAGGGAGATAGTTATCAGAAAAACCACTTTGCATGTCAATTAACTGCATATTTAGCTAGAATTCGGGTAACAAAGAGTCTAACGATGTCATCCGTGCGGGGCCCGGCGATGACACCTTTGGTATAGCTAGGCTTACATAACCCTTAGCCACACGGGGCCCCGTGGCCCTTAGCTACACGGGGACCCCGTCCACCTATTGGGACCCTATGGACGTACATTGATGAGTCAGCCCGATTCAACGTCCGTGAATGGCTAACCAATTGCTAACAATTTTTCCATGCACCATTTCCAACGGCCCATGAGCCTGCATCTCTGGTCGTTATGTCGGCCATCAAAGACAGCTTCCCCGACCTTGAGAGGCATCGTCTCGAGCTCGAGGAAAACGTCAAGCAGCTACGCAAGGCCCTGCAGCACTGGCAGACATGGGACGCCGAGTATGAGGCTCTCAAAGAGGAGGTCGAGGCCATCGCTCCAGACCGATCCAGCCAGGCGGAGGAGCTGGTTCGGATTCACGATGGCTTCGAGGGCGAGCTGCTGCACGGCAAGGAGATCGACGAGATTTTTGGGCTGCGGGAGCTGAGGCCAAAGGACCAGGTCATAAACCTCCTCCAACGGCGCATAGACTACGTGACCAAGAACATCGAGAGCCTGCAGAAGCAGCTGGAAAACGCAGAAACCAGGCATGCCGCGGCTGCAGCCGCCAGCCACCCAGATGCAACCGATGAGGATGGCCGACCAATAACCGAAATCATCGAGGAGCTCGACGCCGACGACAACGTGCTGTCCTATCAACTGAACCATCCTGGCGATGCGATGCCTTACGTCAGAGACGCCCTGGAGAAGGCAGGCGTACAAGATCTACCAGATGAAGAGCTTCAGGCTAAGCAACAGGGTGTGGACGCGCAAAGTCCGTCCAAGTCAAGCCAGAAGCAGCCAAACCTTCCTGCACGGACAGAAAAGGCCATGCCACAGCCTCCAGCTGCGCCCAAAGAGACTGTTCCCTTTTCAGACGATGTGATTCTGGAAGACGTGCCATCAGCTGCTGCCTTGGCCGATTTGGCGCGAAGATCCAAGCGCGTCGAGGAGATCATCAAGACTGCCAAGGAACAGGAAACCATCAGCAAGGAGACGCCGGTGATACCAGAAGATGAGGACCCCGACGATGCCGATCTGCGGCAGCAAATGCTTCAGTACAGCATGGGCGAAGTCGGCACTGTCGTTGCTGAGCTCCAGTTGGAAGAGGGCGACACAGACGAGGACGATGGCTTCGATTATGTCGATGACGATTTTGATGAGGACGACTACGATGACGAGGACAAGTTTGGACGATCAACCGGTCGAGTAGTCACGGACGTCTATCGCCAAAGAATGCTCGAGCTGGAAAAGAGTCTGGGCATCCAGTCACGCTTCACCCGGGCTGCTGAGGCCGACGGCGACGATGCTTCAGGCGACGACGATGAAGGCATCGGCCGCATCGTTGTCAATCGCGGCTCCGAAACACCATCCTCCGCGTCCAAGCCTCCGCCGTCAAAATCGAGCATCAAGGACAAGCAGGGCAATGGCGAAGGCAAGAAGGGCGTACGGTTTGCTCAGAAACTGGATATTGCTCCAGAAACAGAGCCTGCTGGTCCCGTTGTCGAGGAACGCGAAGAACCCGTCATCGAGCCGCTTAGCGACATTGTCGAGCGATCCGGCTCGTCCAATCTTACCGAACGCAAGGCGTCGCAGACACAATCCCGATTCAAGAAGGCGGCAAGCGGATCTGCCTCAAACGGAGGCATCCCCAAAGGTCCTTTCGATATTCCGTCCAGATTTGTAGAACGAAAACAGCGTGAGACACCAACAGGGCCTGATGGGACTACATTGGCCGACCAATTGATTGAAAGGGACCCAGCGCCAAACGCCGCGCCTCCTGACGACTTTGACGACTCCATTGACCAGAGCGTTGTGGCGAATGAATACCACCGCATGCGCAAGAAGTTCATCCAGCGCCAAGGTGGATTCTTGAAGGAGGACGAGTCACCCGTTCAAGAGCTTGATGAGGCCGAACTCGGACCTGAACGCATGAGTCGCTTCAAGGCCGCCCGGCTTTCCCGCCAGTAGCGGTGAGCCGGATCAAGGAAACAAACAAAAACACAAAATTAACAAAACACATAAAGAAGCATGTGTCTCACGACACCAGGGGAGTATTTTTCGATACATAATCGAATAGTCTCACCATTTTGAGCGCGTGCCATAACAATACATGTGATGGGACGTATTATCGGCTCAAGCCCCGAACGTGGCAGATCCCATTCTGCCTTGTGCATATTGCGAACCGAAGAAACTGTAGAGGTGCTGAGTCGCCACCGGAACGCGCATTGTCCTTTGAAAATTGGTGGGCTGCAGCTTTCACTCTGCTTCCCATGACCGCGCAATTCCAATATTAAACTCTCCCGAGACCAGGGCTCTCTGACGCCATTATTCGGCCTTTCTGCCTTTGGTGGTTTTGGCGATTCGTTTCACCCTAGACATGTTTACTCCTCTGCAGGCTGATGGTAAGGATTGTGTCGGGCTTTTCTTGCTTCATATCAATTCGGCCTCGTACGAGTAGGCGCTTTGTTGCGCACGATTCGTCACTGGACTTTCGCCGCAGTGGTTGCAAGTCTTCTGCCTGGGAATCTAGATACTGAGGGAGCTGTGTATGCCTTATACTGTTATTTAGGCACGGCTGACAGAACCCGATGGTTCAAGCTTGCTCTTTAGATCAGACTTTGTGGTCGTTGTTGAGACTCTGTTTCGAATGATGGTGAATGAGCTCCAGCGTTAGATGACGCGTTGCGCTTTACAAACTCGTGCACGACTTGCTTTAAGTGCAAAGTTTGATCTCTTGTATGTCCAGAAAGGCTCTAGTAGGCGCATTCTGCTTAAACAGCAACTCAGGATATTCGGCGGACAAGTCACTGCGCGTGGTAAAGGTGATAGTATGTGTATAGGGTAGGCATGATGTCTCGTAGGCGAGATCACGAAGTACGGAGTACCACATTTTCACCATCTTGGTGACCATGGAGCGTACGCTCGAAGAAACGCCACCACCTGTGGACTATTCCTACAATCAAAAAGAACATCGCCGTCATTCACCCTGGAGAGCAAATTTGATACCAGAATTGGCAAAAAAAACGTGGTTTCGCCCGGGCTCGAACCGGGGACCTTCTCGGTGTTAGCGAGAAATCATGACCAACTAGACCACGAAACCATGTGATTTGATGGAAGTGACAGCGCTATTTTAAAATATCAGCTCACAGAACATCAGACAGAACTGTAAACAACTCTTTTTGTCAGATAAAACGTACGTCCAAACCGACGATGAGGAATCACTGCCAATGACTTGGACAGATGTGTCCACTCTATATTCGGCCATTGATTTTTTTCCCCAGGTTATGCTTCAGATGATTAAAAGTAGAAGGAAGTACATCCGTATAAATGGCCGAGACAAAAGGTGCCTTTTGTGGCATGAGACCGAACAGGAGATTCAACCTACCCGCGTCGTGCCTCTTGAACACGGGAGAAATAGCATAACTGCGTGGTATTGAAAGTTCAGGTAGGTCTAGCCTTGCGTGCTAGGAACAGATATGATGGTATCTTAGATGTTTCAATATTGTACAGTATTGTATACTGACCGTCGCATGACTTTGACGACACAATGGCCCGGCTCGCAAGGCTGCAAATCGATGCAGACCATCATCCAAATGTGCGCATAGCGGCTGAAGAGATATCCATCTCACTTGCCGCCTCGACCAAAAAGAGCAGCGACGCTGTCTGTTATTGTCGATTGACCCTCGGCCTTCCTTGCATCCCTCTCTTCCTTCTTAGCATCCCATATTTTCTTCACATTTTCTGCGACGTCGGCCTTGGCCTGCAAATCTGCTCTCAGCGCAGCCTCTTCCATAGCGCGCTCGTCTTCGGGCAGCTTGCTAAGCTTCTCCTTCCACTGTTTTTCCACCTCCTCCGTCGGCGTGACGGTACTGGCGTTGGCTTTGGGCAAAGTTGGATCGAAGATCGGGATAGGCGTGCCGTCCTTCTTTGCCTGTTCAACATCCTCTTCGTGCTTAAGCATTCGCTGGTATAATGAATCGGCGTGCATCTGAATGTCCTCATCAACTACAGCGGGCCGTCCTAAGACGGAGCCGTATCCTAAAGCTCTGAGGAAGCGCTGCGAGAACGGTTAGCGAGTTACCTCGATGTGAAAACTTTGAGAAACAGAGACGAAACTTACTGATTGCATTGTATAGCACCTCTCAAATCGACGGACTTGATGCCTGCACATCTGCAGCTGGTCCTCCCAACTACCGTGCTTCATGCAATTGATCCATTCTTCCTGCTGAAGAGCGCAGTTTTCCAGACCAGCGCGGGCGATGGCCGCTTTTCGCTCCTTGAATCCCTCGAGCACGCTCATCAGCTTATCGTGGTCTGTCGCGGACTCTGCCTCGACTTGCGACAACGGGCGATAGTTCTTCCACAGGTGCGCATAGCGGCCGTCCTGGTACAAACTGGCAGCAGGGACGGCAGGCCTGTCGGTCGGCGGCTCAGCTGCCCTGGTGCCATTCTTGCTGCGTGGTTCAGGGTTGGGAGAAGAAGCAGGCTGCTCCTGAGTCGGCGTATATTTGACTGGAGATTCTCTCTCGAGGAAGTCGCGGAGCTTAGGATCGAGTTTTCCCAAGGGATCGGCAGATCTGTCGGTACCGAATATGGAAGAGAGCCAGCCCATTTCGGCTGAGATGCGGAGCGGCGCACCTTATGATGTTGCGAAGCAAGCGATCGCGGGGGCAAAGCAATGAACGTCAACCTTTCGTCGCACTGGTAGGAATATGGGCTTCGTATGGTAGAGGGTGTACATGGAAATTCACACTGTAAGTACGCACTGTATGGATTCTCCCGCAGGGTATGGATACAAAGTGCCTTCATTTACAAGTACTTTACCTCGTTGCTTGTGAGTTTGCTTTAGCAGGTCATGGCGGTGCATTATTGAGCTCAAAGACATGGCGGCTGTTGCAAGAAAACCCGGTGACGATCAGAGCCGAGATGAGCAGTGCCATGGCTAGACCAAGCCAAACACGAACTCACCACCGAATATTCGAGCCACGAGTTCATCTGACGCGTCAATCCGGCGAAAGGCTTCGAGACTAACAGTTCGAGTTGCGGAAGACAGTCTCACACATGAGGTGTCAAGTTGGCATGAATTTTTAATCGCATGTTGCATTCATGAAACCTTTTATTCACAACTGCAACTACAGCAGAAGCATGTGCCCATCCACTTCCGGTGCCCGACCCTCCAGTGGGAATAACCTATCCCCCCTGATGTTTATCACGCCAAAAATGCCAGAAGAGAAGCCCAATTTAGAACTTGCTGAATTTCTTAACCGCCTTGCCAGCTCGGGGCAGGACGCGCAGGACGTTGAATCGGACCTGTAATCAGTCAGCTCGTGTCTTGCAAATATCGGTCGTAGATCATCGGGTCGCAGTAGACATACAGTCTTGCTCAGGGGCCGGCACTGGCCAACGGTAACCTGGTCACCCTCCTCAACACGGAACGCGGGGGAGACGTGGGCGGCAAGGTTCTTGTGTCGCTTCTCGTAACGAGAGTACTTGGGGATGAAGTGGAGGTACTCTCTTCGGATAATCAGGGTTCGGTGCATCTTGGTGGAAACGACGGTGCCGGTCAGGATACGGCCGCGGATCGAGACGAGGCCAGTGAAGGGGCACTTCTTGTCTGCATAGCACGTCAGCATGTGTCGCTTGCGATATGTCGGCATATATCCCGCTGGCATTCTTGCCGCGACCCTCCTCTTCATCCATTGCACAGCAGCGCGCCGAGCGTCACCACATCGCACAGGTCCCCCATCTCGAATATGAAGCCATCATCGTTCGCACGTACCGATGTAGCTGCCCTCAATGGCGGTCTTGGGGGTGCGGAAACCCAGACCAACATCCTTGTACCATCGTCGTCCGCCCTTGCCGGGTCTGGCAGACTTGGCCTTGGTCTTGGAGTTCAGGAAGATATGCGGCTGCTTCTGGAAAGCACGCTCGCTCTGGACGGTCAACTCGGTCGCCCTAAAGATATGGTCAGCGCTATCGAGGCGTGTTGACGATCGTACGGCGACGTGATTGCGCAAACTGACATCTTGATTGATCCTGCTCCGGGGAGTTGTCGTGGCAAGAGGGCGTGTCGTTGAGGGTCGATGAGGCAGGAAGATGTTTGGGCGGATGGAGGAGTAGGGCAATCGCACACCAATTTTTTGCAGCCACTCGCGCCTTAGGGCTTGCAAAATTTGGATTGGCTGTGTAGGCGAGGGCCCCACATAGACCGCAGGCTATCGGCACGTGATGCTTCCTCGATAACGTCCCACTTGGAGGATCCCCCCACGTGACCGTTCATCCACGGACGGCATGCCAGGCACGCGCGCACGGGCCAGGCATGCCAAGAAAAGGTACGTACCGTTGCCCACCATGGAAGTAAACAAACACGGTCATCGCCAACACCATCAAATGACGATTCTTTGCTTCGCCTTGCCGCAACAGCCTCCAATTTCGCTGTCAAAATGCCTCCATCAACTGAGGCTACTTTGCCAGCGACGCGGCGCAGCCGCAGGTCTATAGGCGCGCATACGGATGTTCACAAAGCCATGGACAAGGAGAATGCAACCATCGATCTGGGCAGCGAGCGGGCGGCCAGTCGCAAGAAATCCAGAAGCAAAAGCATGGGGCCGGGAGGCCTGGATGCACTGAAGCAGGGAAATGGAAATAGACGCGCGGTACGGAGACTAATTCTGTGTTGTTGCTACTATTTCTGACCGTGTTGTAGTCTCTCGCAGCCCCGATTAAGCTTCCGCGGTCGATCCTCAAACCGACCATATCTCCGCTTCCCGAGATCCCGCCCGTGAAGAAGATGCCGCAGAGAAAAGAGAACTCCGGGGATGTTCGCGATTCAGCGGTTGCGTCCAGCTCGTCTGGCGGAGACGCCAGCGGCTCCAAGGTTGCGGTCCGGACCGAGGAGGAACAGCAAGCCGCCGCGCGAGACAGAGAAGAACGGGAGAGGCGAGATGCGCGTCGCAAGTCGCTAGCCAACCGACGAGTATCTTTTGCGGCTGAGGCGACTCTCCACACATTTCATGAAATCGAGGATATGCACGAATCAACCAGAGCTGCGGATTCGGGCAGGCGAGCCGCCGCACAGAGCTTCGGTGCAGCCGATGCAGAAGAGGCAATCCAATCGCAAGCAGCCAGGTCTCTGGAGCCTCTCGAAGAACAGCAAGACATTCATCAACGCAAGCGCCGCCGGAGTTCGGGCCTACCTCAAATGAACTTCAACAGCACGGACGACGACACGATCGCATCAACCATATACAGTTCCGACTCAGAACCTGCAGACGCAGTGGAGGAAATCGCCGAGGACGAGGATGAGGAATCCAACAGCGACTCTGACGACGGCACAATGATGACCATCGACACCGAAGAAGTAACCGGTACCACACTCGCGTCGGATCGATCGCCCGTGAGTGCTGATGACTCTACGCTTGACGAAGCACTCAGAATCGCCGCGCGAAGAGCCGGGACCCAGAGCCTGGGGCCCCATGCTGACGATGACGATGACGATGGAGAGGAAATCATACCATCTTTTGGGTGGGTTAAGAAAGGCAATCAATCGAATGCGGTTGTCGCCAATGGCTTGCGCCCAGAGCAGGATCAAGTTGAAGGCGACGACAGAACGGACATGGACATGGACATGGACATGGACATGGACATGGACATGGAAATGACGCATGCCGTTGGACGAATTATCAAGTCGGGAAATCAAGAGGCAGATCAACAACAGGGAGACATGTCCATGGATGTCACCCGAGCCTTTGGGGGTATTTTATCACATGGCGACGCATCGAAGGACGGGCCTGCTCCCAGAAACCACGCTGATCCCGCCATGGACGAGATAACAATGGACCTTACGACTGCGATTGGCGGAATATGTCACCCACGTAGCGAAGAGCACGACGACGTGGAGGGTTTGGAAGATATGTCGATGGAGTTAACCACCATCCTGGGCGGTGTACTATCAAGGCCGGAAGAAAAAAGAGTATTGACTGGCCGACGGAGAACCCTCAACAGCAAACTCGACGCCGCGTTGGACGATGTTACCATGGACATGACTCTTGGAATGGGCCGAATTATATCTGCAGACAACTCGAAAAGCAATGACGCTGATGATGATGAAGAAGCCACAATGGGGATGAATATTACTACCGCCATTGGGGGCATTGTCAAGAGCGGACAGGTCAGCCCGCGCGCCCTGAGCAAGGGGGTGGTGGAGGAAGAGTTGGACAAGATAGACAGCCCCAGAAGGCCCATGATGGCGGTAACGTCGCAAGGTTCACCATCACGAAGAGCGACTCGAACCTCAGGGGCGGCTGCTGCAACCGCCCTGGGAACCACTGGGTCGTCAACAAGCCAAGAGGATGGTTTTAGCTTCAGTCCTGGGCGCCAGGGACAGCGCGCAACCAAAGGTGGCTCACGATCCCGGACACCGTCGCCTGTCAAGCCAAAGAGTCCCCAAAAAGGTGCGAACTTGGCAAATAAGCCTTCGTTTGAAGCGCATAGTCATAATCTGCGATCCGCTTCTCCAAAGAGACAGCACTCTCCGCGTTCCAGGACAACCCCCTCGCCGGCAAAGTCTGATCGGAATAGGCCGTCTGGGGTGCCGAGGGATCCGATGGCCGGAAGCAGGACGCTGACTGTTGTCCTGACGCCCCAAAAGCGCCAGCTCTCAGGACTTGGGGCGGATCGAACAGGACTGGGATCACCGCAAGTCGCAGCATTATGTGACCGTCGAGGCTCGATTGGTGAGTCGGCACTCGATTTCGTCCCCCGGCAGCGGTTAGTAGCTTTCGAAGATCCAAAAGCAATGGAGGGAGAGGTGGACAAGGAGCGGCAGGACCAGGTGGACAGAGAAGACCGACGCAGAATTCTTGAGCGCGAAGCCGACGGATCTCAGGAAGACAAAGACGCCACCTTCAATCTCCGCGAGATGATCAATAGTCTAAGCCCAAAACGAAATCACATGAGAGGCAGGAAGAGCCTGCACGTTGGGAGCGCCAAGGGCCTGCTGGGCAAACGACCTGCCGAGTTGGATGACGATGACGAGAACGCAGAAGACAGCGACGGGATTAAGAGACTTAAAGGGCATCAGAGCAGTCCCGTTAAGAATGTTCGACTTCAACAGCCTCCATCGAAAGCGGAAACCACAGGGCGCCAGACAAGGTCAACCGTCTACAGCATGGAGCAAGCTAGCAGCAACGTCACACCGTCATTTTCGTCCCCTCTGAAGAACGATCCAGCCACCACACCCCGGCATCAGCAACGCTTCAAGGATGTCAACGTCAACCAGACTGTTCATGAGGTCAATTTTCAAGAGCACGACATTAGGGACGAAGTGGATATCGAGAATGAAGTTGATGAGGAGAGGATCCAATTACAAGACTTTCTGAACATGACGTCGATCCGTTTCATGGAATTGACGACAACCAAGCGCCGCCACACCGTTGCTCCGGGACACTTTCACGACGAAACGACAACCAACGGGCAGAATGCCTTATCTCTCGCTCAATGTGTCGTTGCAGGTGCTTGCACGGTGCCCATGCTAGAGCTATATCAACACTCCTGTAGAGAGCTCAAGAAGTATATATCTGAAGGACGACGCATGGTCAAAGAGATTGAGAACGACACGTTTGAAGAGAACCCGCCACTGTTCCGTGAGTACATATCGGCCACTGCCGACGTCAAGGCACTCATGGACAACCAATTTAAGAACGTCAAAACACACGCCAGACTGCAGAGCAAAGCTATGTGGTATGAATGGAGGATGAAGCTGCAAGATGGTCTCAAAGAGGGACTTCTGAGCATTGCAGAGGGTATGGACAGCGATCATAATGTTCTTCAAGAACAGGAAAACCTGCTGGTAACCATACTGCCGGCCATTTCAGAGCGCTACGAAGCCTTGAGAGAGGAAAACGACAACTTGCAGCAAGCTGCGCAGGAACTGGCCGACTGTGACCCAGCCGAGCTCCAATCTGCGCGCGAGGAGCTGACGGGCCTCGACGCAGATATTGCCAACAAGAGACAAGAAATCGCTCAGCTTCGTCAACAATTCGAAGCATCGACCGTGGATGTGGAGGCTTTGACCAAGAAGAAGCAAGAGTGCCTTGAGGACATCGAGAGAGCCGAGAGGGTGCGGGAGGAATGTCGCGGTTGGACAAGTAAGGAGGTCAACGCTTTGAAAGGTAAGTCGACTGCTATGATGATGTTGATCGCTCTCTGACGAACAGCACAGCACGCGTGGACGCAATCGAAAAAGAACACGGCTGGGCGGTAACCGGGCTCTCCGGGACGACGCTATCGATGGCATGCAGGCGGGAAATCGAACTTGTGTTCGATATCGCCTCTTTCAAGTCCCACCAAGCAAATTCCCGCATTGACCTCTGGTACATCGCCGACGGGCGGGAGCATAACCCCGTGCCCAAAACCGCCGTGGAGGAGTTCTTCTTGCAGTGCATCCGCGATCATATACGGTCGCTACCTCAGAGCCATACCAAGTTATCCGCTCTGCTTGAAATCGTTCGCCTCGGCTGGGAAAAGGCTCGAGTAGTTTCATCACGCGTCAACCGCGTCAAAATCGCATTCCCAACGACGGTCACGAAGACATCAGACTCGAGCATCGCAATGACCAGCTCATTGCTCTTGGTGCCCCTCGAAACAAGAGTGGAAGTTACGTTGCACTTGCATGGCAGCAGCGGCCCATCTGGAATAGATGTGGGACTCTCTGCGGAGGGGAATGTAGTGTACGGAGAGCACTTCAATGTCGCGAAAATCGGCGAGTTCTTGGGCACGAGGATCGGTGACAAAGTGGTAGCGGAGGGTGAGGATTGGAGCGATGTGCTCGTGGAGCTGCAGCAGAGGCTGATTGCCAGAGGGAGGAAGTAGCTCCCCACGGTTGATGTAGTTACGAGTAATGATTGGCGTTGGGAACCTGCGTTTTGGGGGCCCGGAGGCATTTCAACTTGACTTTTGCCACAAGCGCTTTTTCTATTAAACACGTTCGCAATGAATTCAAGCACCAGTTCCTCGGTGGATTGATGACGAGCTGCCGTGAGGTGCAGCAAAGTGTTGCGGTTTGGCCGGTTCTTGATTTCAGCATCAACTCTCGAGAAGTCGGGTATTCCAGGCTCTTTTAATTGTGAGGTCGCATGGCTTGATTCTCTGTGAGCTTGCACTCGCCTTTGAGAGTTGACTCTGCGCGGGATGGGCAGGGGTCCGTGATACATTGATACAAGGACAAAGCAGCTCAAGTGGGCTTTATTGTTCAAAGGCTGTTCATTCGCCGCCAAACAACACCTGAATATATACCTGCTTGACTGGACAGCGTGATCCAACAAAGTTGTTATTTTGTTATGAGACGCCTTTCAATCAGCTGCAAAAGGTTTCCTCGTCGTCTGGTATACCTGCTTGACTGGACAGCGTGATCCAACAAAGCTGTTATTGTGTTATGAGACGCCTTTCAATCAGCTGCAAAAGGTTTCCTCGTCGTCTGGCGCCCTGCATGGATTGTTCAAGACATATGTGTGTCGTAATTATCCGCCCCATATCACTTGAAGGCAGAAACCAATTCTGCTACTGTTAAATTGCCGCTTGGTCAAGTTCAAACCAGTCTTGTCTGTGGCAATGGAAGAAGCTTTGCATCAATATCATGCCACGGTACTGACAATACCGGCATCTGTCGTTATTGTCCAGCATGCCACGACACCTGAAGAGTAGCTACCTGACATTCCCTATTTATCGCAGAAGTCGTATAAGGTAATAGCGGTGCCCTAACGCTCTTCATCTGCCAGCGAAGGTCTACCAAACTCGCTTGTGTTTTCCCAAACCATTTAAGAGAGTCACTAATGTGTTTGCCAGGTCGGCTTCATTTCTCTCTCGATCAACACCACCATCACACACTTCCGTGCCCTCTGCATACAGCAATCTGACATACAGCGTTGCTGCCTACATTTCTCTCAAAATGTACGCGACTTCAAACTTTGATGCGGAGAATGAGGGTTTCCGCACGCTGGTTGCTTGCATTTTGTTCGATGTGCTTCTTATATCTGCTTTTGTTCTGCACAAACTTACCGGTGCGATCAGTCGGCAAATGATCGAAATGATCCTCAATTGGATTATCATGCTGGCAAAAATTGCTTCTGGTCTGTCTCGGACTTTCTGGCTCGCGGCGTACTTGTCATTCAGCCTCCAAATCTCAATCACATCTCCTACACTTGGCTGGTTTTCCGTCACGGTCGCCTGGTTTATTGGTGCCGTCAAGACTGACCGTGTCGGTCTCACAGCTAGAGGTAGGGAAAATGATGTCAAAATCCCATTGACTGAGACTTGGTTGGCTTCGTCCGCTTTTGCAATGCTCGATATGGTTGCTTTGGATAACGCGCGTATAATCGCGCGACTTCTTCTACAGCACTTGCTCCTTCAACAGCTTAGCAAAGCACTGGACGCTGAAACCTCGTCTTCCGACAGTCTGACTCCAAAACGCGTACCCCGCCCGAAATCTTCATGCGATCAGCAGGTTTGCAGTCTCGCGAATGAGTCATCTGATCAAGATTTGTTGAATGTGCCGGAGCGCAAGTCCCGCCTCAAGCAGTCTGAGTATTCTCCAAAGCCGCTAGTGTGTCACATCAATAAAGATCTGCCCAAGAGCTGTTCAGGAAACACCAAACTCAATACGAAAAGTACGGGCAAGGAAAAACTTAGAAAATGTGCCACTACGACGGTGAAAAGGGCTGGTGACCTTTATCCCGAAAGACCTCACGAGATTTGGAGCGATCATTATAAAACTTTAAAATTTGACGCCGATGATAAACTGTATCTTACAGACATTGGAGCTTCCGAAGACATTCACGTCTACGACCTTGCAGAACTAAAACGGGAACCTTTAAGTCAAGACCTCAGCACATTTTTACCGGACCCAGCCAAGAACGGACAGAACCTGGCAGAACATGAACGGGATCCTTCGAGTCAAGATGTCGTCAAACTTATACCTGACCCTGCCAAGAAAAGACAGAGCCCAAGAAAGTTCGAGTATAATAGAAATGAGCCTGGGAAAAGACCAAAACATCTAGAGAAGTCTGAAAAACAAGAAGGAATTGCCGGTTTTCAGGCAGCATCCCAAAAGATTGTACCTTTGTTGGCAGCTGAGAGTTCGTTGCCACTACGTATTACCGCTGAGCCTGTGGCCACCTCAGTGGTTGACGAACAGGCAGTGTGGGTACATCATGAAGCAGAACCTATGCTGGAGGACCCCCGCGAATCTCGCGAACCTCTCGATTCGAACGCCTGTTACTCCACACCGATGCTCGAGAGCTACGTAGGGCAGCCGATGGAGCTCGAGCTAACGGGCCTTTCTCTCGTCCCCGAAAAGTCTATGGAGTGAGAAAGCTCCATGCATATGCCCAACAGCGCTGCAAAAGTCGATGATGAGATAAGTTCTCTTGAAGCTGCTTTCAGAAGCCTGTCCCTTTACGAGACACCCAAAGAGGATGAGCCAATGAACGAAGCAGTCGATGATGAAACACACCCTGGAGCGGTATTGGAAATTGTGATGGACAAAGATTCGCTCCTAGCAGCGATATCTACGGACTTGATGTACGAGAGTGTCATCCAGACGCCTTATAAACAAACCAGTTTCATCGTTGACGATGTGATGATGAACGCGCCCGTTTCCGGCTCCGGCTTGTCTTTTTGAAAAGCCCAAGCAGATGGTCAGATGACTTCGGGTAGTCTGGCCGACAGCCGAATGAATTTCCTCGCAGATGGCTTCACGCACAACCACACTGAGATCGAAGAGAGTCTTGCGATCGCCACTGCCTCGGCTCCCACATTTATGACCAATCTGGAGGCCTACAGCTCGCACATGTCTTCTTTGAGCGTCGCTAACATACCTGCATCGCCTGACGGCCAGGAAAGCACGGCGTCTCTGGGAATTGACCAGCTCAGCCCGGAAAAGACTGAGCCTCACGAATTCAACGATGAGAACGACTTCGCTAAAGACACGAAAGCTACTCCAGTGCTGAATCCAGAGGGCCAGGAAAGCACAGTGCCCATGAGAATTGATCAATGTAACCTTGAAAAAGCTGAGCATCCCGACGAGTCCAATGACGAGAATGACTTCCTGAAAGACAAGGAAGTTGCTCTAGCGCAGATTCCGGACTTGACAGAATTAGAGACACAGACCGAGATTGCTCTATTCGAATTTCCTCCTGAGGGACATTCGTCGCTTTCCACGGCAAGTGGGCTGCAACCAGAGACCCTAGCCCTCAACACCCAGCCCTCGCCCGTCAAGTTCGACACACATTCCTCGCCGTTGGATGAAATTCGCGATGACCAGAACGTTTCAAAGATGGATGATGCTGAGACGATTGCGAAGCGGCCCAAGTTGGCGCCAAGGAGTCGTCGCGTGGCAAAGGAGACGAGGGCCGAGAAAGAGCCTAGTACAGGGGAGGCGACAGCTGCTCCAGTGGTAGACGAGGCAGAAGCCGAGCCGGGGTAGAACACCAGCTCTATTCTCGTTGCTCCCAAAGCCCAAGCTGAGCCTCCTAATGATGGAACTGTGGCACGCGGACTTCCCAACGATGGGAAAGTTGCTGACGTCCCATGGTCTACTACTATTGGCCGGCTTGACACTGCTTGCCAACTTGCGCCGGCTGTGGAATCTGCGGAAAGGTCGCAAAGCACGAAAGAGTCGGATGACAATGTTGCGCCTCTTAAAATGGGAGGTCTTCTTGTTCCAGGTGGCAACATCATACATTCAGCGCCACCCCCATCTATTCTCCCGAGAGCCTCTACGGCATCTACCACTAAGGAAGACCAAGTACGAGACCCAGAGACAGCCGCAAAGCAGCAGCGCGAGAAGACGACCATGCTTCAGAGGAGAGCAAAGGCGTTGCAGAGCCGAAGGGCAAGTCTTTTCCACAATCCCAGAAAGAATTCCGCAACTTCGACAGCATACGGTACTCGCGCCTTGGGTTCTGCGGAGCGAGACCGAGAGTTCAGGATTTCCCAGAACCTGGAGGAAGTGAACTCTCGTGAAAGAAACGCTCGGGAGCAGAGTATCGCGCCGCCGTAGATGGAATAAGAGCATCTCAATGATCCAGAGACCAGATGGGCGTTTACCTCGAGGTTCAAGGGTAGTGGGCGCTCCGGACTGGCCTGATGCACAACACAACACTTTGTTAGAATGCCGGGTCAGCGCATGAAGAAGAGTCAGGCCCGTGGTATTTGTATATTTTTGAATGTTTGCAATCTGAATTTTCTCGTCACACGACAGCAGTCATTTCCTGTTGCATGACTCTCTTCGCGATGGACTTGGCTTTGGGGTGCTCACACTTGTCTCGCGGGATCTAATGAGAGGAACTCACGAATTAGGCAATTTCATCTCAGTCGCAACCCAAAGGTTGTGTAGTTACTCGTCATTCGATTGCGTTTTGTTTCTCCTTCAATGATTTATCCTTTCGAACATTTTCTGCTCATTGATCACACTTACTCACGTTCTATGTTTCACCTTTGTCCAACCATTTGAGCCCATCCGAGGCGACGCCTTGCCCTCCAGCTCCTTTGCCTGATGGATGGCACCGGGGATGGCACTTGAGACACCAGGTACTGAGCCATTGTTGTTCCGATCTTCATCGACCCTCCATGCCTCATCATCTAGCACCTCCCAGTCGGCAGCGGGAGCATCGCCCAATAACTTCTTCTTCAGCCTGTCGGCAAGCTTCATGGGGCTCGGTAGCTTGAAGCTTCGAACGAATTCGGTGCCTTCTGCACTACCCAGGTAATAGTACGTCGTACCATGCGAATACCGGCCAATCCAACTGCCCTGGGCGTCGACGCCTGCATTTTCGACATCATCCGCCCTCCCCACGACAGTCTTGACTGACAGACTCTCATAAGCTTGAAGCTGAGCCCCGAGGAGAAAGGTGTACAAATTTCGACCCATATGGCACACGTCATCGAAGGAGCCCTTGTCGCCGATCGACACGCCCTGGCAACTGCAAAGCCAGGCAATGTCATACGCCAATAAAGTCACGCCTTCGAGAAAAAAAGAGTATGTGGAGGGGTCTTCTTTGGATAATTGATTAAGGGGCTTGTCGACAAAGAGGGGACGTGGACGGGGTACATGATGGGAATCAGAATCGCGGGGCTGGGGAGAGAAGGTTGCGGACGAAGTAGAGGGAAACGCGACCGGGCCGTGCTGATACGAGCTGGAAAGGTTGAAGATGGTCGGTCGGGGATAATCGCGATGAGGAAGAGTGATTTCCGCCGGGAGTCGGAGGGCAAGGTAGTGGGAAACAAGCATGAGGATGTGGGCGACGTGGGCCAAGGAAGTTGAGATGACTTCCGGGGTCAGAGCTAGAGGAGAGGAAGTCAGTGACAACCAGGATACCAAGCAAGAGGGAGTAGAAGCTACGTACAGTCCATGCTTGTCAGGTCCACCACCGGGATCTTGCCGATGTGATATTCGTAGCGCCCAGTGGCTCCCTTCCTAGTGCGCCTCAGACCATATAACCGGATGGCCTCTGTGCACAGAAACGAGCGGGTCCTGGTCATTTCTTCGGCGCTCTGAGACCATCTGAATCTGGCCATCTGAGTCGATTTGTCCAGCTCGTGTTGCAACCTGGCTCGGCGCTCCTTGAGCCCATCAGCGGCCGTAGCAAGGTCCGACTTTCGACGAGCAAGCGCTGCCTTCCTGGCCCTGACCTCGTCCCTGGCAGCCTGTATCTCTTCCCGCAGCTTGTTCGCCGTGGCTAGAACCTGGTCTGTCCTATCTTCTGCGAGGCGTTGCTGCGCGAGAATCTGGCCCGCAGCATCCGACCCTGGCCTGGCCGCGTCGATTGCGATGTCACTGATATCGCTCTGAAGCCTCTCATTCTCAAAGAAAATCTGCAGATTCTTGATGCGCCCTTCGTAGACTTGATTCCGGGCATCCACGGCGCAGAGGAAGGGCAGTCGCTGAGCGTCGTGCCCACGATGGCAGATGTCGCATTCCATCGGATTCTGATGGGCGGTAGCTTGACAGCTAGTGGCGTCACTGCGTGATGGCGAATCTTCAGTCGCGAGATGCAGTGAAAGGACAAAATGAGTAGCATTCAAGGGAGGCTATGAGGAAAGGTACGAGAAGCGACGAAAGGGCTCATATAACTAGAGTCGGCCTTTGATCGTCACGCGAACAGTTGACTCTAGATGCTGAGATACGGTCACGGGACGATGAGGTTGGGAGATGAAGTTAGCGCAGGCTGCAAGCAGTGGACGGAGCTTATACTTTAGACGTTGCGGTATTCCAGCCAGTGACAGGCATCAGCGCTAGACCTGCACGGAGGTGCGCTGAGCTCTCTGTTTCCAGGGCGGGCCATTGCGCTAAAGCAAAGAACTGCCGTCACAAACCAGACCCCACTGATGCTGCGGGTGCCTCGATCTCGTCGCCAGCGAGATCCATTACTGCTAACTGCTCCAGCCACACCGGACTTCAGCACCCATAAGATCTTCAATCACCGCAATCGACCACGAGCGAGTTGGAGCGATCTGACGCGCCGCAAGAAGCCCCTCGTGCAAGAGCACATGAGCGTCATGACGTGAGCCTTGTGGTCGTTCTTTGCATTGTCAAGCACGCTTGTCGTGTGTGCCTCAGGACAACCAAGGTATCTGCGCGACGCCCGTCCTCTGAAGTTCTACGAGGCCTGCACCCTTCTCTGCTTCCACTGCCCGACACCACGCGTAAGCCGGACGTCGGTCTGGACAGCTTTTGCCATGGCGTCCCTCACCGAACCGCAAGCAGAGGAGTTCGATGCCAGCCATGAAGACGAAAAGCCCGCACAGGTCGAAGCCGAAGTCGCGAACCATGGGAAGGGCCCGCCGCCAGAGACGCGGACTCCTGAGCCGCAGACGGACCAGCAGAGCGCCGACTCGGATACCCCTAGCACCCCCGGGCATCTTGCGCCCTTCGACTGGGATGATTTTGAGATTCGATACGAGAAGGCTCTGCGGGAGGCAAACGAGCAGGAGCGAGAGATTCTTAAGGAAGCCGAAGGCCTCTCCAGAGTAGGTTACCTTTTGTCTTATCCAGCTTTGCCACCAGGGAGCTGCTTCTCAAAGCCCTAGCTAACTCAAGGGTAGTACTTTCAGGTATGGGCGTCTGCTGCATCGGCTCACGATGACGAGCGAGCAGTGAAGCGACTTCGCACGCGACAGCGCTTCGTCAACATGTCGGAAGAGAGAGCGGCTCAGAAACAACAGCATTGTAAGCTTTGACACGCGTGCTGCCTCAAATGCCTGAACTAATTTCATCTTCAAAGATGAGGAGGTGGTTCGGGCCTTTGAGAGTGCCTTGGCCTTGCTACAAGGCAAGGGAGGAGCGGCTATGGCGTGAACCTGAGCCCGCCTGCTGTATGATACGACTTTCTTGGACGCGTTATACCATATGGGGCACTCTCTCGGCGCAAAGTAGTCCAGCGAAACAATTTGTTCCAAAACAATAGCCCATCACTCCTTCAGCTACCACTGCGCGGCTCTGTGGCTGGCCGTGCCTGGCGCGTGCAGTTGCTCTGGCCAAATGGCACGTGACAGCGCGGGAACCGCCAGGCACCCACTTCTGACTTCACGCGACCGAGCAATCTTATTACAACCTTGCCGGCAGTCTCATCCTGGAACCATCCGCGACATGGCGGCGGCGAAATGGGAAATGCCGTTGGGAGGGCCTTCAATGTCTTCTGTATGCTCTCACACTAACATTATTCTTGCCTGCCATTGCAACCCTAACAAGCTCTAGGAGGACTGGGCCGCTTTCGCAAATACCCACTTCTCCCCCGAGGCCGTGGCCAACTTTGCATACACTTTCCAGAACCCGGCGGGTTTCCAGCAAGCGCTTCAAGAATCCGAGTACGACGACTGGATAGAGGCGGACGATCTTGGCTACTATGAAGATGGTGTGAAGCGTACTCTTACGGATGAGCAGATTGAAATGTTCCGGCAGTCGGAGCTGAGGGAGCTGCGGAGACTGCATGCGAAGAAACCGACGCCTCAGTCGGCGGCCCTTGAGAAAGGGCAGTCCAATGATGACAAGCAGTCCCCATCGCATCTACAGGAAGGAGACCTGCCGCGGGAGCCGCGAGGCACGACAAAGAAGAAAAAGAAGAAGCAGGGCGGTAAGAACCATCGCTACGAACCGAAACCGGACTTGCGAAAGCGGACCTGGGATGTGGTCGATCAGGGCTTGGACACGCTCGACTATGACTGAGAGCGTTACTCGTCGAAAACGGGACTATCGGGTCTTGAACCAACATGACATACTCATTCATGCTCCGACACAGCAGCATGTGCCCTTTAAGTCGAGACGACAGTGATCGCCTTGGGCAACTGAGGTGGTCGAGTGACAAGACGCGCTGCGGCGACACCGGGATGGTGAGTCCAACCCCGATTGTTTTTTGCCCTCGTTTGTCATGATGAAAACCTTTGTATCGTCATCCTTAGTCTGACCAAGGTCCAAGGCGGAGGACCTATCGGCGAGCCCGATGGAGACGTGTTGGAACCGCGATATGACGAGTCAATAATCTTCTCTCTGAATCACTACACTTTATCTCATTCACCGTTGCGTCAATGCTCTTACACCCGTCAGGACGCTTTGCTGACGTTCTCTGTCGCAGGAGCAAGTATCTCAGAGATCAAACGAGGACACAAAGCACAGCAGGCAGGCCCATGCATGGCGATGGCTTTGTTTGCTGCATCCAGCGAGAGGCGCCTGCGGCTGCCAGTCGGTGCCCGGCTGGGGAGGGCAACAACTTGCAGACCATAAAGCATGAGCATGGTCAAAATAGCAACGTTTATGAGCCAATATAGAAATTTAAGCACAACCGTAGTCGCCTTGATAGGGACTCTTGCACGAGAGTCCTCAAAGCACCAACCTACTCTGTGTATGGTTGCCACCTGTTGTGAGCTCGTTGCTAAGTGCGTTGCTGAGTGCGTTGCTGAGCCCGTTGGTGGTGATGAGCGCTTCGGCCAATCACAGCGCTCCAAATGCGCTGCATGTGGGCCTTCCGGGCGCACCCAAGCAACATCCCACCCTGGGATTTTGGCCCTCGATTTGGCTCCGGCATCCTCTCCATCCATTTGATCGCGAGCCGCTCAACCGTGGCCCACGAACCGCCTGACGCCTGACGCGACTGCGCCGCCGCTCCCCATCAGCATCGTCAGACGTGCCGCAGCTGCGACACGTCCCCCGACCGCCCGGCATGGCGCGCGTCTACGCGGACGTCAACCAGAGCATGCCCCGCACCTACTGGGACTACGACAGCGTCAACATCAGTGGGTCGACCTCGTGCTCCCATCGCGACAATGGCTGACCCGAAATCCAGGCTGGGGCGTTCTCGAGAACTACGAGGTCGTGAGGAAGATTGGTGAGTGCCGTCCGACCCGCCGCGGCGTGCCGTGCTTGCGTGATTAACCAGTAGAGCCCTGCAGGTCGCGGCAAGTACTCGGAGGTGTTCGAGGGTATCAACGTCGTCAACTACCAGAAATGCGTCGTCAAGGTCCTCAAGCCCGTCAAGAAGAAGAAGATTAAGCGCGAGATTAAGATTCTGCAAAATCTCGCTGGCGGACCCAACGTCGTAGCCCTTCTCGACGTCGTCAGAGACTCTCAGGTAGGCTCTCCTACTTTTCTTGCTCGCCGTTCTTCTTCAGAAGACATTGTGTTGACAGAGTCTCCCCAATTCCAGAGCAAGACGCCGTCCCTCATCTTCGAGTATGTCAACAACACCGATTTCCGCAGCCTTTATCCCAAGTTCAACGACCTCGATGTGCGGTTTTACATTCATGAGCTGCTCAAGGCCCTGGACTTCTGCCACAGCAAGGGCATCATGCACCGCGACGTCAAGCCTCATAACGTTATGATCGATCATGAGAATCGAAAGGTACGTCCTCCGCTACGTCCGGTCCTTTACGGTCGGATTGCCTCGCTCGGTAAAATCGCTGACGATTTGCAGTTGCGTCTCATCGACTGGGGTCTGGCCGAGTTCTACCATCCAAACACAGAATACAACGTCCGCGTGGCGTCTCGATACTTCAAGGGCCCCGAATTGCTCGTCGACTTCCAGGAATACGACTACAGCCTCGACATGTGGAGCTTGGGCGCTATGTTTGCCTCGATGATTTTCCGTAAAGAGCCTTTCTTCCACGGAAACAGCAACTCTGATCAACTCGTCAAGATTGCAAAGGTCCTGGGTACCGACGACCTTTTTGACTACTTGGACAAGTACGAGATTGAGCTGGATGCCCAGTATGATGACATCCTCGGCCGTTTTCAGAAGAAGCCATGGCACAGCTTTGTCACATCGGAGAACCAGCGTTTTGTCTCTAATGAAGCCATTGACTTCCTAGACAAGCTGTTGCGATACGATCATCAGGTACGAGGCCCACCGCTGCAGCAGTTATCATTCTGTCTGTTGCTAACCATGTTGTAGGAGCGCCTCACTGCGAAGGAGGCCCAGGGCCACCAGTACTTCGACCCTGTGCGCGATCCGGAAGTCTTCAAGCAAAACCTCGCCAATCCCAACGGGACGGCTTACAAGTCTTGATGAGAGCCTCAAGCTTCATGCGACTACGATGACCAATCTGAACCCAGCCTACGGCATCCCCTTCCAAATTCCGATGATACCCTGGACAAGCTGTACCGCGTTACCTGGCCCAATCTTCTTCTCCCTTGGTAGGATACCGGTGCTAGGAGACGGATCGATGGCCAGCCTTGCCGGTGGACGTGCATAGATGATGACGAAGTGACTTGAACATGGAAAGACGGGCTCTCTTGCTGGTGATGGCTGTCAAATGTCCGTACCTTGGAGCCGGGGGACGAGGGCAATGCCTGCTGTCGAATCGCTTTTGCCGATGCAATTGGGAACCGACCCCTGGATTCGTACTGGCTCGGGTGTTCGAAATCACTTCGGTCTGCACTGTTGGCGGCGTTCCAAGAAGGAGGAAATGAAATGGCAAGCGGGAGGGACATGGCATTTCCCTTTGTAGCAGCTCGCATCTTGTTGCGCTTCTCACCTTTCTCCGTATTTTCTCTGACCGGGACGTTTGGGGCGGTGTTCATTGCTTCTCAGACAGCGCTTTAATATACACAGAAGAGACTCGGATAATCGTAGCTTTGAGGTTCACGTTTTGATATATTGATTTTATATCTACCTTACGTGGCAATGACTGCATCTTCCCAGTAGCTCTTCGCTTGCACGCTTGCATCCAATTTCACAGGCAGGAAAAGCAAAAGTCGCGCCCGCACCTATAACCGTCAAGCCCGCACGTCCTCGCCGTCCCGCCAGGTGTTTTAACGACACTTCCCGGGCTGATAACATCTGTGGGCCGCCGCTTGACGGGCGTGTGGTACACCTCGGTCGTGCGGGCGCTCGACTTCCAGATCTTGCGGCTCGCGGCGCCGGAGCTGAGGAATGGGGTGGCCGCGGCGAAGTTGTCGCCCAGCTCGTCGACCTCCTTCTCATCATCGTCGTCGCTGGCATTATCGGAGAGGAGAGAGAGGATTGAGCGCCTCGAAGAGGGGGCACGCGTGGGCATGGCGGTGTGGCGCGGCGTTTGAGGCTTAGAGAGCGATGGTGTTCGTTGCTTCTGGGGCGTAGGCTTTGCCGATGATGGCTTCGTGGGAGATGTTTTGGGTGTTTGCCTTGAAGGCGGGTTGAGCGCGTCTGAGGCTGTGATCAGACGAGGCTCGTCCTCCGTGGCATCGTCAGGTGCTGACTCGTCTTGTTCGGGTGCTTCCTCCGCCGCTTGGGCCTTGCCAGATGCTGGGCTTGCGGCGGCCTCGAGCTTTTCTTTTGAGCCAGCGGACCTCAGATACCTCGTATGGACCTCATTCGAAGGTGATTCTTCTGCGGGTGTCATGTCCATTTTGGGTCTCTTCAGCCAAGCAAGTTCTCTGCCGAGGCTTCCTCGTTGCTTCTCCTTCACCGACGCCACGGGGACAGGTGACTGCTTCGATTCACTTCGACCAGCGGCTTCTCTTGACTTCCTTAATCTGGGCCGCTTCGTAGGCTGTACTGGAGGGGGGTGTGAACGTGATGATGCTGACTGTGTCGCATTTAGCTGCTCCGCATCTTCTGCCGAGCTCAGCGTCGCCACGGAATCACCAATCCCAGAGTCAGTAGGCCCTGGCGAGCCCGTTCGAGCTGCTGACTTCTTTTGTTTTCTCATGGTGCGATTCGATGATTTGCTCTCGGGCAAGATGGGCATTTCGTCGTCGGAAAGCATGTAGATGGGATTAGTGGCAGTTTGATTAGACTTGCTGGCCGCTCCCGGCTTAGAGATAGTTGTCTTCTTGCCCGTGTCGCCGCTTCTCTGAGGAGTTGAAGCGACTTCTGTGTTTGGCAGGACCTTCTCCGCAGCTGGCTGGTCTGAAGCCGTGCCCTTGGCCGTTTGGGAAGCTACAAAATCCGAAGGCGCCTCATCAGCGGAATCAGCCACCTCCTTGGCCGCGTTATCGTCAAGCACCTCGTAGTCATCGCGACTTGACAGGTCCATTGAAGGCAATTGAACCATCATGTTCGGTTGCGACCGTCTCTGGCCCCGCAACTCGGCCCAAGATACTTTGTCCTTCAAGTCAACTTGCTTGCGCGCACGTCCTGAGCGCCTTCGTGACGTTTCCTCTTGTTTTTCGACCCGGGGTTCGACGGCTATCTTGGCAGCGGCAGGTTGGTAGGTTGCTGATCTCTCAGACTCCGGTTCCACCGAAGGGTGCGATTCAGCTTCGGCCGGTGCAGTATGAGGCTCTGGCTTCCTCCTCTGCCTCCTCGGTTTCGAAATATCATCCTTTTTGGGTTTTCCAGCATGCGGTATTGTAACAGTGTCCGCGATCGGTGGTAATGGTAGCTCAACGGCTTCTTGGTTTGGTACTCTCGGTAGCGTCATTCCAGATATCAGCAGATCGTCGTCATCATCGTCGTCAGCGAGTGTGTAGTTAACTTCTGCGATCTGCTTTTCCATGTTACTCCTCCCTGTAAGAATAGCCTCCTCGTCAACCTCTTCGTCTCGTCGCTTCTGGGCCGAAGCGGGCAGAAGATACTTCATGGGCCTTGTCCTTGTCCGCGCCGGTGCTGGTTTCGGTCCAAAGTATGTTGGGGCCCTCCGCTGATCTGGTTCGTTGTCTTTGAAGCGATAATTCGCTGCCCAGATGGAGTTGCCACCGTCTTGAGCAGGGAAGTCGTACCGGTCTTCTGGCGAGGGCAGTAGTCGTGGCTGTTTCTCGAAGATGTCTGGGGGCTCCCAAGGATCGGGGAGGTGGTTGGGGAGTCCCCATGATTCCATGGCAAAAGGCGAAGCCCCAAAGCTCAGAGGGGAGGCACCAAACGCTGCTGCAGATGGCCCACGGCCCCAGTTCATGCCGCCGTAAAGGCTGGGGAGCAGTGTGGAAAGCTCGTTTGGTTGTCTCGCAGGATTTGTTGTGGATATAGGTACCAGAGATGTCGATTGCTGATGAGGTTCGCGGCCAGCCATGATCCGGTCCTCCTCATCCTCTTCTGCTTCGCCACCTTGATCTGAGCGCGAGGCTTGGTCGCCGTCCTCCCCATCGGTGAGGTCCTCCAGCAAAATGCCCTCGTCGTCGCCGTCGTCATCATCCTCACCAGCCCCTGGAAGTCCGACGTCGACCTCGTTGCGCATATTCTGGATGTGGCCGTTGTTGACCACAATCTCGCCCGTAACCATGTCAATCTCATCGCCGATACCTTCAAAGTCTCGGCCGTATTTTTCAAAGATGTGCGCCATGGTCGCTTGGAATCGGTTGTCGGCGTACGCCCGGTCGAGGGACAGCTTGTATCCGGCATCGCGCTTTGCGAGGATCTCGTGCGGTTGAAAGGAGAGCTCGTCGTCATCCTGGTCGGCTCCATCCAGGGGTGACCTGCCGTGTCGCGGCCGCTTGGCCGGAGGCTCCATGGCGACAGACGAAAGCCGCGTTACGAAGCATGTGGTGCAGGATATAGCACAGCGCGATGCGCAAGCGGAGCAATTGGGTGGCTCTGGGCTCTTCAAAGTTGCGGGGGCGTCGCAAAGATGGCGAGAATCGCGGGCGGTTGGGGGAGCAACTGATGGAGTCTTGCGCAAATGCGCGTCGCGATGCGGGCGCTGGCCAGTCGCGTTAAGTGGTCCAGGCCGAGGAGTCGCTAAGCTTTCGGGGAGCCGCCACTAAAGTCGCCTCCACAGGACACACGTCACCTGCCTGGAGCTCGACGATTCATCCGTCACGATCTCACTCATCAACCTTCGGCCCACTCCGCCACTCCTGCTTCATCGGCCTGCCGACTGCCACCACCCTCGACTGATGCAATGCGACGTCCTTGACCCCTCCTCGACCTCGTCACCGCGAGTTTCCAGGGGCATGTCACCATAGCGCCGACATGTACTGCCAAAAATGCCGTCAGCCGCTGAAGCTCGACGGGACTCTCGAGGACTTGAATCCGGCGGCGTATGACCTTTTGATTTGTGGGTGACCTCACAAGCCGATTCCACGCAAGTTCCTGTCTAACTCTTGTCGACAGCGGCATCGTCGCCTCAACCATCGAAGAAGCCGTCCCAGCCCCTATCTCCCGTCGCGCCGTCACAGGAGCAGGCCAGAAAGGCCCTCTACGATCAGGCTTCTCAGAATGCAGGGCCGCCCACATTCAAGCGGCATCATGGCCGTCATCCACGAGACTCGGCCATGTCATTCATATATCTCACCGAGTCTCAAGTCGGCCATCCGCAACCGCACCTCAAAGACCAGCCATCGACCCCTCCACAGCTCCGTCGCGGAAGCTCCAACAAAGACTCGAGCGCGGGACAGGAGTCCCCCAAGAGCGACGAGATGGAGCGCATCAACAGGCTTTTCGAGATCTTGTCAGCGAGGTCGGACATCGATCACCCCGTGTGCGTGGACTGCACCGAGCTCCTCGTCGACGGGTTCCAGCGAAAACTAGACGCGTCCTCTCGCGAGAGAGACGCATATGTGAAACATTTGCGTCAGGTTCAGGCCGAGCAACCCAGTCAGGCAGACGTCAAAGCTCGACAGGAAGCGCTCAAGAAGGCGGAGAAGGACAAGGCCGATACCATGGACGAGCTCAAGAGGCTTGAAGAAGAAAGAGATGCGCTGGACGAAGAGATTGTGGCGCTGGAGGAGGAGTCAAAGAAGCTTGATAGCGAAGAAGAGGCGTTCTGGAGAGAGCGCAATGCCTTCGCCACCAAGATGTCCGAGTTCCAGGCGGAAAGGGACAGCGTCAACGCAAAGTACAGCAACGACTCGCAGCTTCTTGAAAAACTGCAACGGTCCAACGTCTACAACGACACCTTTTGCATCAGCCACGACGGAAGCTTCGCGACAATCAACGGGCTACGGCTGGGGAGGCTCTCGAATAAGCCGGTGGATTGGTCAGAGATCAATGCCGCCTGGGGACACGCGCTGCTGCTGCTCGTCACCGTTGCCGACAGGCTTGACTACAAGTTCCAGGGCTATGACCCGCAGCCAATGGGCAGCACGTCTAAGATTATCCGCTACGACGCCTCCAGCCCAACCTCGAGCCGCCTCGGGTCGCGAGCCATACAGCCGCCGCCCAAGAAGCACGTGCTCGAGCTCTACAGCTCCGGCGACATGCCTCTGGGCCTGACATTTATGCACCGCAAGTTCGACAACGCCATGGTGGCCTTCCTTGAGCTCGTGCGCCAGCTCGGCGTCTTTGTACAGCGCCAGACGGAGCCCACCGGCAACATACTCAGCCTGCCGTACCGCATCGAGGGCGACAAGATAGGCGACATTAGCATCAAGCTGGGCATCGCTCAGGACGACGGATGGACAAAGGCGTGCAAACTGACACTCACGTGTTGCAAGTTCCTGTTGGCTCATGCCAGCAACGTGAGCTCAAGCGCGAGAAACGCCAGCTCCTGACGAGGGCAATCGCGAAAAGGTGCATATCGAGCAGGCTCTACAGCGATTGGATTGCGACAGACCGCGGCAGCAGGGTCTCATATTCAGGGCGTTAGGGTGGCTCTTTTTGACTGTTATTTATTACGAGGAATACCACTGTGGGCGTATCATGAGAGAAGAGAGACCTTTCCAACACATTTTGCTTTTACCGTCTCGTTTCCGGCGACTTCTGATTGAAGTTCGAGATTTGTCACATTGTCTTCGTGAATCTGATCTCTGAGAATAAGAAGTGTAAGCGTTGCGCGCGTAAGGCTCCCTAAAAACGGAGTTGTGAGTGCCCTATCACGCTGCATCTCGACTACCCCCTTATATCCCGTCCTCGCAATCAACCGATCTGTGAATTGCCATTCTTATGTGATGCACATAATCGCCAAAAAAACAAAACCTTACTTCGCACATACATAAATCAGGAATCAGATCTGCCACAGAACTTTTGGTCCATCATGTATACACTATCCACGCCTCAAGACGTTGGGGCTCATTTTGACTTGCCAAGGACGACCTCTCTCAACTTGTCCTTTTCGCCACTGTGCTCACACATGTCCCTGAAGATGCTACCCTCTTTTTCCCACAGCTCGCGCGGCGTGCCATACTCGGCAACGCTGCCTTCACTGAGGACCAGGATACGGTCAAAGTCAGCAATAGTGCTGAGACGGTGGGCGATGACGAGGAGGGTGCTGTCGTTGAATTCCTCGCGGATGCTGCGCTGGATAAGCGCGTCCGTTGCCATGTCGACCGCTGAGGTGGCTTCATCAAGGACCATGATCTTGGGGCGCGATACTATAGCCCGGGCAATGCAGAGAAGTTGGCGTTGCCCCTGAGACAGGTTGCCACCGGATTCAGAGATGCCGCTCGAGAGATCGCGGAATATGTTGACGTTCTTCTGAGCCGCGATAGACCCAGGGTGAGAGTTGGCAGCGGAAGAAGGCTCGTTGGCGGGTGTGGCGGGTTCGGAGTCCACAAGGTGGACTCGAGAAAGGCAGTCACGGAGTTCTTCATCTGTGTGGTTATCAAAGGGATCCAAGTTGCTCCTGACAGTGCCGGAGAAAAGCACAGGATCCTGAACACATGATGTTAATATCGATAACAGGCGAGCGCTGAGTGGAAATTCTGACTTACCTGAGGAATGATAGCAAGACGGGATCGCAAACTGTGAAGATTGATTTTGGAGATATCCAACCCGTCAATGAAGACTGTGCCCGATCGGGCTTCGAGGAATCGGAAAAGCGCCAATGTGAGAGACGACTTGCCAGCGCCCGTGCGTCCGATAACGCCGACCCTTTCATTGTTGGACACCTTGAAAGAAACGCCCTTCAGGACGGGAGGAAGGTCTGGGGCGTAAGCGGCAACAAGGTCCTTCACCTCCATATCACCCGATGTCGGCCAAGCAGCAGGAGGCTCATCGCCGCCCAAGTCTTCAGTGTCCACCTCCGTATATTCAATGACGCGCTCCGCCGCATTCATATCAAGCTCCAGGCTGGCGTATCCGCGGATTGCCATGAGCATGTTGCCGGAAAAGTCCAGAGCGAACGACAATGTGAAACCAGCCATGGCAGCATCTACAAGCGAGGACCCGACCACAATAACGCCCACGAGGGTGGTGAATGTCGTGCCAATCAGCGCCATGCGGAAGCCCAGCCAACGATTCAAGGTCCAGTTGTACACGCTGAGAATATCCCAGTGGTCAAGCAAGCCATACATGCGCTCCATGTAGACGTGCGTCTTTTGGTACGCTCTCAGTGTCGACACGCCGGTGAGCGCCGCATTGAATATCTCAAATACGGGCGATTTGGCATTGCTTTCGATGCGCTTGACTGGTCTTGCGCCGTGCAAGAAAGTCTTGCCAACAAAGCCAGCAACCAAGACCAGAACACCAGCCAGAGGCAAGATGTACAGCGAGACCAAGAGAGCAGCGACGCAGACACCCAGCAGACCCAACAGGCGCCAGATCATGAAGCCTATGTCCACAGTGATGCGGTTGTCGATGATGTCAAAGTCGGCCGTAAGACGGTTGAGTATGCGCCCGACCGGTACGGTATCCAGCCACCGCAGCTTTGTGCGCAAAACAGTGAACAGAACATTCTCGAAAAGCGATCTGCTGGCCTTGATGCTCATGACAAAGCTCCATAGGAAGCGAAGGGCTCCGATGATTCCGCTGGCGGTGGCCAGCGCAACGTAGATCCCTAAGTAATAGGACAGGGAGTGTCGGCCATTGTCCGCAACCTGAGAGTGCGAGGTGGCATGTATCGTGCTGTGTTGGAGCGTCAAGCCGTAAGCCATGCCGTGTTCGTAGGCGGTGTTGGTAACAGACACCTGCTTCTGAGGGTCATCGGTCCAGATACGTAGCCACCAGTTCCGTCCCAAGTTACCGGCTTCAAATGCCACGTAGAAAATGGCGCAGATGGTCCAGAAGAACCAGCCGCCGCTGCTTTTCATATAGGTGGTGTAGACACGCCGCTTGACCATTCCCTTTTCTCGAACTTCCGTCTCTATGAATTGCTTGGCACCCTTGGAGGGAACTTTGTGCAGCGTATTCACATTATCTTCACCATCAGCCGGTTCCAAGACGCCGTCGGCAACCTCCGCGAGTGACGCTTCTTCGGAGTTCACCGCAGTCGAGCCAGGAGCGTTCTCATCAGCCTGGATCTCTGCCTCGGTTTGCTCGTGGCTCTTGATCTTCTGAAGGGTGCCATCCTCGGCGAGATCGGACGTAAAACCGCAGTGCATGACGCTTCCTTCTCCAAGCTCAACAAGATACTTGGTCTTGGACTGTACGAGGGCAACGTGGTGAGTGACCAGAATACGAGTCCTGCCTTTGCATATATCGCCCGCAATGCACTTTTCAAAGATTTGCCGTCCAACGTGAGCATCAACGGCGCTAAATATGTCGTCCAATATGAGAATTTCGGCCCTAGAATATATGGCACGGGCAAGAGTGACGCGCCACTTCTGGCCGCCGCTGAGGTTTATTCCATTGGCACCCAACTCCGTCTTGTCGCCATCCGTCAGGATCTCGAGATCCTTCTTCAGGGCACACACCTCGAGTACCTTTGTATAACGATCTTCCAGGAAGGGTAGCCCGAATAGAATATTATCGCGGAAGGAGGCACTTTCAAGCCAAGGAGTTTGGCCAACATAAGCCACGGCGCCAGGGAGAATCCAATTGCCGGGATGTGCCTTGCCATCATTCCGCTCCAAGGGCTTCGCAGTCGGCGGGACGAAGACGGACCCTGCCAACAGATCGGCTTCTCCGAGCAGCGCACTCAGGAGAAGACTCTTGCCAGTACCGGTCTTTCCTGAGATGACAGATAGCTCTCCGTGGGGGAAGGACAGATTGATGTTGTTGAGAATAAAGCGATCTTCGTCCGACACTTCGCCATCAACGGGCCAGGCAATTGTAGCGTTATCGAAGGCCACGTCGTGGCCCTCGGACAGAGTCTTCTCCATCTCAGGGCCATTGAGATACGTCTCGATACGCCTAATCGAAACCAGCGTATCGAGGCCGCCAGCGAGGATCTCCGGGAGAGCCGAAAGTGAAACCTCCAAGCTCTTGAAGATGCCAACGCTGACGAAAGCGACGGATGGGGATAGATCGCCGTGGATGGTGGCGTAAACAGAGAGCGCCGCGGCAGCCAGAAGGATGGGGCTGGCGACCCAGCAGAAGAACAATACGGCATCGCAAGTAAAGATTTTCTTGATGGTCCGGAGCTCCGTTTCTCGCTTCTCCAGAATCTTCTTCTCCCAATCGCCCTCCAATGCGGAAAATTTGATCTGACGCATGCCGAGCAATGCCTCGTTGACAACTGCCAATTTGTTGTCCCGGTTTTTCATGAGTTTGTCTTCATACTTCATGTAGAGCTTCGACACATAAGTGTTGACAGGGAGAACGAGGGCCCAAGCAAAAATGCCAGCGCCGAAAGGCAGCCAGCCGATCAACTGGATTAGAAACCCGGAGAAGATGACGAGTTTACCCACACTATTGATGATAAAAAATTGCATCATTGCAAAGTCGGCGATGTGTTTTGCGTCGACACCAACGAGATTGACGATGGCTTGGCGTGACTTCAATACGCTCGCCTCCTCTTCGGAACCTTCTTCGTCGTCGTCTTTCTTCTTGTCATCGTTCTTCTTTGAGTCGTTGTCCTTGTTGTCGTCTTCTTTAGTCTTTTCTGCAGACTTGACATTCTTCCTTCTCAGCGATTTCTCAAAGACAAGTGCAGAGAGCTGGCCCCGAATGGGAATGGAAAGCCTCGTAATCGCGAGCCAAATGACATAGCCATCGATCCACTACAGATTTGTGTTAGCCGCCAGAAAACTAAGCACGTCAAAGTGCAGAGACAAGGGAGCGTCTTGCCTGTTCAGCCAATGTGAACAAACCCATACCAAAGATGAGAACCCAGAGCTCTGATTTAGGCGATTCATCGGTATCTTTCTTCTCGAGCTTCTGTACCAGTTGCAGCATGGTCCAGAACGGACCGACGCCTAAGACGCAGCGCCCAGCCGTGATCACCCATTGAATGATGAGACGGCCTCCATACGCTCGAAAGAGAGAGCGCAAGAGGCCGCCTTGGTAGTTTGCCTTGTACCAAGATGCGACCAGGTTCTCGGCTCGAATGCGATGGTCTGGTCTAGGGATATCCTTCTCATCGAGGTCTCCTTTCTTGCGAGCCAAGGTCAACAGCGCGCCAGCCCAAGACCACGTGTACCTGTTGATGGCACTGATGGTCCACTCCGGGTCGACTTGGCGATCCTTATAGAAGACGTGTGGCCGACGAGGAATCGACAGGCAGGCAAAGAGGAGGATGACGGCAGTGCAGAGATTGACGATGCGTAAAATGAGGGTAGCATCGTCACGGACATGCGCGTGCTCGCTGACGCTGAGAAGCTGGACGAATGCGGCTACGGCGGTGACGAGGCTGGACAGGAAGGCCCAGAAACCGAGATCGTACGTCTGTACGGGGGAGTGATGCGCGGCGAGGAAGAAAGCTTGCAACAAGATGGCAGCCTAAGGCGATGAAAGATTGGTCAGTCTATGATTTGGCTCGAGCAGGCCTGAGAGCCGGCGGGCAAGATACTTACCCAGGACGCCGTGAGAAGCCAGGTCTCAAGGAAGAAGCCATGACGAGGCGGGTCGAGCGTGACCAGGACAGACACGGCCGCAGTCGATGCAAAGCCCAGGACCGAGAGGAGAACGATGACAGTCTTCGGTGCCTTGTTGGAGAAGGCGGCAATTGCTGCAGGCGTGCTCTTGCCGTCCGCGTCTTCGTAAAAATTGTCTTTGGGCGTGCGATTGCGAATCTGGCTGAGTATGGCGAAGACGCCTGGAGCGGTGGCAAGGCCAGCAACACCGAGAGCAGCCGCCGAGAGCGGGAGAATAATGTCCTCTCTCATGGTAGCGGTGGTCGCAGCGCTGGTGTGGATGCCGATGCTCACGCTGACCGGGCCAGGAGGCAGCGAATCCTACGAAGAGCTCTCCTCGGCGAGTGCGAGGTATTGAAGCTGTCACAGTTGCACAGGCCTTCTTTATTGCCCTCTTTCCCGATACGCAGGGGAGGACGGATGTTGGTCAACGGAAAACCGTTGCTGACAGCAGCGTGTTCCTTGGCGATGTCACCGAGGGGTCAGAGGCATATAAGCATGTACGTCCGTCCCGCAAGAAGCAAGAAAGACGCCAAGAAACGGACAAAAGATCCCTCAGGCCGCCACCGGGACGCAAAGACCCATATGTAGTCGGTGCTTTGCGTCGATTGGCGTCGATTGGAAGGTTTCTGGTGCTCCTCGTCCCGCTGCAGCTCGTCACCAGCTGACGGCCAGCCGTGCAGATTTGCTAGCGAGGAGTCATACGGGGTACCCTAGTTCGGGCGGTGACTGGTAGTTTTCTGGGGTCCCCTGATGCGTTCAAACCGCTGTTGGCACAATGGGAATAGGTAGGTCTCAGCAGCCGGGGGGGCTGTGCCCATCACGATAACAGCCGGTCAAGCGGACGACGCAATAGGTCCCTGCACTTTAGCGCGGGCACGCCATGAGATGCATTCGGATCTGTCTCTCTGCCTGCTCCGCCAGGCTGCCAAGTGGGAGCCTCGTCCAGGAAGCCAGAGCCCACTGCTCGCTGAACAGTCTGGCCAATTCGCGGCTTATCCTTCTCATGCTCTGTACGAGCGAGCGCGAATGCGGCGTCAATGCGTTGCTCCGTATCCTCCTCACTGGATAAGAGGCTCTTCTTGTGGGGCATCAAGGTCCAAACATGGAGACACAAACCCGGGACGCCGAGCCGCTTTAGGCAGGAGTTTGGCGTCACTAGCGTGCTGTGGAGCGCGCATCCTTGACGCAGCCCGACTCACCACCAGCGTGGATTATTTGTAGCCGCACGCGTGTCGGTGAAATGGCAAGCTTACTCGTAGTTTTGCTCCTCGTTCTCGGTCTTTACGGAACATTCCCGTGCTTTCCATCAAGGAAGCCTTGGGGCTTGGGTGCATCATCATCGGCGCCAATTTCTCGAGTTCCAGCCGCTTGTCTGGAGGACTCCGCAAGATGTCGTTGATGGGGCACTCAATGCCGGTCAGATCGGGCCAGCTTACCAAAAGCATATCCAAAAGCTCGCCCTCAGTCATCTGAGCTGCCCATGTCGCTCCAGTTCCACGGCCCCAGCGAAGCGCGCTTCCAATTCAGGCTAGCGATACCTCATGTGCGGATGACTTATGTTTATATTCTGCCAACCCACGAGTCATCTCAGTTCGAGCTGGGATAGTTGTCACAGCTATCATAGACTCATGGAAATGACTTGCAGCTCGCGCCGTTTTACTGGCACGCACAGTTGCAGCTTGCAACAAGTACCCAACAATGACTTGGCCTGTCAAAAGCGCCGACACCATCATGTGACGCAACAAAGCAAACCCAAGTCACGGTCTTCAACGCCATTCGCGGTGACAGGGTGCCGTCGCAACGCAATGTCTTGACGCATTGAAGCCTGTTTCATTGTCGGCGACTGCTTTCGGTTTTGTGTTCTGCGTCTTCAACATGAACATGAAGCGGCGTCAACATCGCTGCCTTGGCCTAGCAGCTGACCGTCACCTCCTTGTTGCCTAGGAACTATCCGTTTTAAGCAACTTGCAACCTGCATTGTTTCTGTCGAATGGGACAGTATATTGGCATAGCTCGGGTTCGTCTCCACCGAGCACCAGTACAATCGCCAGTCAGCAATGCATACACCGGCTTGTCGGCTGTGTGTGCCGCGCGCGCAGTGAGTCAGATCTCGGGAACGGGTTTTGCCGCCCACGCCGCTGTTGTAGAGGTACTGCAGATTTTAGGTAGCCGAGTACGGCATAGTGAGTAGCTTGTTGGGTCACCGATACCCAGGTCGTCGGTGCAATACGTCGCAGCCTTCGTAGGTGGCTCAAAGGAAAGAGAGAGGTAAAAGCGAACTTACTCTCGCTCAGACTAGTCCACACTATCTGTTGTGTCGGAGAATTGGCCGCCGCAAATCTTCGTGGCGGTATTGTAGAGTCACAAGCGACTGTGAGGCTGAGTGTGCTACATCTCTCAATCCTTGCAACGGAACGAATTCCCGACAGCGTGCAGAAAAGTAAATGACGACTACTTGAACAACAACATAATTTCTTAATTTGTTCCGACCTGTCTATCGGGACCTGTTACGGTATTGTGGTGCGATGGTTTGGCCATTCAGCAAAATGGAAGCTTCTCTCGTCTTCGTATAGGGTAGCGGGAGTCATGAGCTCAACTTGGACGGTAGCGAATTCTACCCATTATGCTGGAGGGAGGATTTGGGTTGGACTTGCGTCGGACAAATTTGCTGCTGCATACAGGTCCGTTTCTGCCCTCATGCAAAGCATAAAGGGCCCAGGCGTGCTCTTGCATACATATGCGAGCTGTGCTCGCTTACGGACATGTGCCGCCGGCGGTTTGCGGCTTGAGATGCGAGATGAGCCGGGTCGGAGATGAAACTAAGGTAGCCTTACGGAGTACAATATGCCGGTCCAAACAGGGCCGAACTTGATGTTGTGCCGCGTTTCCAATCATTTTGCATGGCTCTGGAAGACCGAAGCTTGCGAATGCAATACCTCGAGCAAGCAATCCGTACTCGTACAGAGCAAAGTGCAAAGCGCTCGACTACGCCCTCCTTTGGCGCCGATTCGCCGCCGTAGCGCTTGCTGGCGTTGCATCGCTGATCAACACGGCAGCTACTGAGGGAGAAGCAAGTAGTAAGACAGCTCTGGAGGTGTGGACATTGAGGCGGAGGCCAAGGACCAAGCAGGTGAGAAGAGGCCCCCGTCTCAGGGCGTGGCGCACCAATCGACGAACAGTGCCATAGTGCCTGACCTATCCGGAAGGGCATGCAAAGTAAAATGCAGCGTGTGTCCAAAGACATCTGCAATGGCTGGCGTAGCTCCAACGCTCCCGCGACCAAGCGGCCTAGCTGCAAGAAAGAATCCGGGGCCCTTGATTTGCCGATGGCCATCGCCAAATAGGGTACTGAGAGTACCCTCAAATGGAGAGTGGTGTAAATTCGATGCTGGTTCAGGCTTGCGGGCTGACTGGAGTCAATGCTAATGACTTGAGTTGCTTCCGATCCCAATGACAAGCCTTATGGCCACGGCGTGAATGGAATATTCCAAGCGCGGAACTCGCCAGCCGCCCCCAAGGCCCAGATGGGGGGGGGGGGGGCTTTTCACTGCTAGCTAATAAGTGTACAGTATGGACGCGACATCGCCATAAGTGCCTCACAGTA
>JALHBW010000107.1:82525-159288 GCA_024339985.1 Tolypocladium endophyticum
GCCCAGATCCACACCAGCTCCCCACCTCCACCCCCTTGCTCACGCTTCTCACCCCCATCCGTCCTATTGGCATTTTGGTAGACGCATTTGCGTCCGCCCAGTAACGTTAGTCAGAGCCCGTTGCGCGTCGATTTGCTCCCTACCGACCAAGTGATCCGGCCGAGTCTCGCGCGTTGTACGAAGTAGCATTGGCTTGGCACGGCCACCGCCTCAGCACCACCGCTACCGCCAGCACCACGATCTTAATCCTTCTCGCCCTCTTGACCACCAACTCGCAAACCCAATCTCGTCCACCGCTTAGACAACGATCCCCTTCTTTGAAAGCCTGCTGCAACCGCCACTCACATCTGATCACGGGCGATTGCCCCCGTATCGCCTGCAGTCTCCCACCTTGTCCTCCACATGCAGCTCGACAGACGTCCGCCCTAGCCAGCGCCTTCTCCAGAATGAAGGCCACGCCGCTCATCATCAATTGGCATGACCAAAATGCCCCCGTTTACTCTGCGCACTTCGAGCCCGGCGGCAAAGGTCGTCTAGCCACAGCCGGTGGTGACAATCACGTTCGTATCTGGAAAGTCGAGACTGAGGGGACCGAACGCAAGGTCGACTACCTGTCAACGCTATCCAAGCACAACCAGGCCGTCAACGTCGTTCGATGGGCCCCCAAGGGTAAGCTAAATCTCGAATCCTCCTCGTCTCCCCGCAGATGCTGATGGTTGAGCAAACTGTAGGCGAGGTGCTCGCCTCCGCTGGCGACGATGGCAACGTGATCCTTTGGGTGCCCAGCGAGCTTAACCCATCCAACTTTGGCACCGACGCCCAGGACGACAAGGAATCATGGAGAGCCAAGCACATGTGTCGCTCGAGCGGAGCCGAGATCTATGACCTGGCTTGGTCTCCCGATGCCGCGCACTTCATCATTGGTAGCATGGACAATATTGCTCGGATTTACAATGCAAACACTGGTCCGCAACCCACGGCCTATGATGCCACTTCGTCCCTGCCGTTCCAAGACTGACACTGCTTGCCTGCATTAGGTTCCCTCGTTCGACAAATCGCGGAACATAGCCACTATGTCCAGGGTGTTACCTGGGATCCTCTAAACGAATACATTGCGACACAGTCCTCCGATCGATCGGTCCACATCTACTCCCTCAAGACCAAAGACGGTCATTACACGCTCAGTCAGGACGACAAACCTCCGAGACTGGCCAGCCATATCAAGGCAGACCTCCCTCCCCGGCGCATTTCATCGAGTAGTCCGGCGCCTCCAGACTTTGGTCACCGAGCTCAGTTGTCTGTCGTGGATTCGAACACTTCCGTCGGATCACCGGCTGCATCTGCACCTGGCACCCCGACCTCATTCGCCCTTCCGATGAACCCGCCTAGTGTTGTCAGCCATAGCCGCCGCTCCTCGTTTTCCTCCCGGCGTTCTGTCTCGCCTGCCCCCTCCATGCCGCTCCCTGCGGTCATGCCCATGGAGGCATCCCCAAAACCTCACTCGCTGACGACGAGCGTGGGCCTGGGCGTCAAGAACAGTAGTCTCTATGCCAACGAGACATTAACTTCCTTCTTCCGACGTCTCACCTTTACCCCGGATGGCAGCCTACTCCTAACGCCCTCGGGCCAGTATCAAACACAGCATCAAGCTGAAAAGGATGCCAAACCGACTTACGAAGTCATCAACACCGTGTACATTTACACACGCGGCGGTATAAATAAGCCGCCCATAGCTCACTTACCCGGCCACAAGAAGCCGTCCGTGGTTGTCAAATGCTCACCCATCATTTATACCCTCCGCCATTCCCCGCCTTCTACTAAGCATATCACCATCGACACCTCATCAGCCGAAGAGCCCCTACCTTCTCTCCCAGACCCTGTAACGAAGCCATCCCCAGCTACTTCGGTGATGGAACCTCCTCCGCCACCGTCAAGTACAAGCTTTGAACATGCCGCCACTTCGTCAAAGTCTGTCAACGCGGAGGCTGACGCACCGACTTCCGGTCCCAAAGCTGTGTTCGCATTGGCCTACCGAATGGTGTACGCCGTTGCTACGCAGGATGCTGTTCTTCTGTACGACACGCAGCAAAAGACCCCGATCTGCATCGTGAGCAATCTACATTGCGCTACATTTACTGATCTTGCTTGGTATGGCTTCAAACTGCTGCGTATTGTCCAGGAGGAACCTGCGCTGACATCATGATAGGTCGAGCGATGGGCTCACTTTGATTATTTCCTCTTCAGACGGCTTCTGCTCTAGCCTTTCATTCGCGCCGGGCGAATTGGGCGAAGTGTACAAGGGCGATACCGGACCACCAAAGGCCCCGGTCGCAGCAGGCACGGCATCTACGACGTCGAGTCAGGCTAGCACGACACCAGCTGCAGCAACCAGCTACGCACCCCCATCTCCATTCACCAGCGGTGGACACCACCAGCATCGCAATTCGGCCAGTTCCTTCACGGCCCCATCGCCCCCTGCCTCGATACCTCCCGCGTCGCAGCGGCCCTCGTCGCCAACAAGATCCAACTCGACATCTTCGGTGGCAACGCAGTCTTCATCAGTGCCCACTGGCGTCGTAACCAATCCACATCTCATTTCTGGCAGCGTACCGACCCTGACAGCGGCCAACAGCGGTAAGGCTTCCGGAGTACCCATGAACACACCGCCGGAGACACCTTCGAGCACGGCTGGCTATGTAGCGGGTACGAAAAGGGAGGCCAGCGAGACCGAGAGAGAAGAAGCAAAGGAGCCGAAGAAGAGGCGTATCGCACCGACCCCCGTGGAGTCAAAACCGGTCTAGGATGTTCGTCTTGAGCAACCTTGCTATCACCTGGCCGATGCAATTTAATGCCAATCGGGCATACTGGGAACGAATTGAGGCGGCGATTTGCTGTCCAAGATGAGCAGGACTGCACTGTAACAGCATTTTTTGGCGTTTGCGAGTTTGGTGCGGAAGGACCTGGCGTCGCTTCACGCGACAAGGTTTTGTCAGTGGCACAACATGATGGATGCTTTGTTTTGATAAGGCTTGGTGTGTCGCGGATGTACAAATGGGGCCCGATACGATTATTGGGCAGAGGCAATATGAGCCCACGCAGATCCACGCAAGTTTAGTGATAACGTGTCGGCATCCCTCTGCCGATTGATACCTGTAGACTAAGAAGCAACGAGTCTAAGTCATCACAGGAGCCCAGCCCATCCTGCGAACGAAGCCAGTGACACCCTCGTGACGGAGAATATCGTCTCCCAGCCGTCCGGTAACGACGCTGCGTTCATGGTCCGGACCACAAACGTGGAACGGAAACTGGAGTCTAGCTACCTCTCCAGTGGCTGGTGCAGGACTATGCGGGCTGGAATCGTCAACACTGCCAGCCTTGGGGCCGGGCATGTCCCAGATTGTCCGGCCACTACGCTTCTTGGCTACGATCCCGCACGCCGGCCGATCAAGGGACAGGTACCACCGCCGCTGGTGAATGCTGCCGATGGAGTTTGACGCGCCGGGGTAGGCGTTTGTCCGGCGAACCTGTTCGTCTTCTAATTCTCGCAGCTCACGCTCCAGGGCGGAGACTTGTTCTGCTTGATCTACCTCTTCTCCCGCCGGGACGATGTGCTCATCACGATCATCATCCTCTGCATATTGCGCATCCGCCCCGTCATCAGACTCACTCGTCTCGGGGAGAGCGGCCTCAGCGATCCTCGTCTGTCGCCGAGTCCGCCGCGTGCGGAGGCTCTTGGCTCGGCCGGAGGCGTCCTCGGACTTGGTGAGGCGCAGGTTGAGGACGTAAGGGTCCGGGAGCCGGGAGCCGTGCAAACGGAGGCGGATTTTGCGGCTGTGAAAGGCGGCTTCGAGGAGGGCTTGCTGCGTGGTTGCGGTGTCAGGGGACACCGGTGAGCTGGACGGCGAGGACGGGTCTTCACGGGGGTCGTGTTTGCTTCGGCGGGGGAGGATGGAGTAGGTTCCCGTGTCCCAGATGAGGAGAGAGCCGGTCTGTGGCGAAGCTGTTTCGACGAGATGGTTCTGCGGATGGGTCCCGATGGTCAGCTACCCATGTCCCGTCGCATCCGGGCTTGAGGGGATGAAGACTCACCCATAACGAATGAACCCTTGTCTCGGTCGCGTTACGGTTCAAGCGCTTGCTGTTGGGGTCCCCGGGCAGGCCGTACATGATAGCCCAGCTGACGCTGCTCGTGCCGTTGATTTGCAGGCGCAAGTCGTAGTGCGTGCCGGCGACGGGGTGGTCATGCTGGTGGACGACGAAGTGGGCGCCATGAGGACTGTCCGCGTTGGCCGAATACAGCTCGGCGTAGCTTGGAACGGAGAGGAGCGGCGCTGTGGACGAGGAGACGCGCGAGGAGAGATGGGCCGTGAAGTGGGCGAGGTGGTCGGTGATGAGCGCGGCGCCAGACTCGATGGCGGCCGAGGTGGGCGGCGCTTCCGCCGGGGCGTTGGCATCGTGCCGAGCGGGCGAGGATGGGGGCTCGAGGGTCCACTGGAGGTTGCGCCTCTTGACGAGGGGATTGGGGATGAGACCCGGGCTGGCAGGCCGTTTGGTGCTATGAGAGGCCATGGCGGTGCGAGTT
Source organism: Tolypocladium endophyticum (assembly GCA_024339985.1). Taxonomy (NCBI): domain Eukaryota; kingdom Fungi; phylum Ascomycota; class Sordariomycetes; order Hypocreales; family Ophiocordycipitaceae; genus Tolypocladium; species Tolypocladium endophyticum. The sequence goes on from JALHBW010000107.1 coordinate 87,108, forward strand.
GCGCGCGGACAGAGGCCGGCAGCTGTACGACTAAGCGCGGAGGCGCATCGGAGCCATGGCTTCAATAGCAAGGGTATTGCAGGCAAGATGGGATTATTACAATGGCAGATATTTGTTCACGGCAGATGGCGATGAGATGTTGATGCTTGGAGCTCACAATGCGCTTCAGGCGGTGGGCGAGGTACTTGGGTACTTGCTGTCTCTGCAGTCACAGGCCAGCAGTCCTCTGAGGCAACACGCGCCACGCGCAGAGGAGACGATACCACGATGCGATTTACAACGTCACCGACACCGTCACCGTCGCCCTCACCGAGTTGACAGACGCATGCTCGGCTCGGCACTGGTTATTAATGATGGAATAATAGCGAGCAGCGACGGCGCACCCCGGTACTGCATCGCGCGCCTGCGCGGGCGCCGAGAGTGCCGAGGCACATGGAAAGATTCCCCAGCCAGACCCCCCACATGGGCTGGGTGGGCCCCCGTCGCGGCTCGCAGTCGCACCCAGATCCTCCGCCACCAGGCACTTGGTCGACTCCGTCTCCGTCCTCTTCAATCCTCCGCCCCCAGACGTCCTCGTCCATCATCCAAACCGCCCGCTCGAAATCCCTTTTCCATCCAGAGGCCTCTTGCGAGTCGCTTTCCCGTGTCGAGACAGCCCGCTGCTGTCGACAGCGTCCTCGGCCCGCGCCGCCCTGCCCTTTAATTTTCGTTGGGGCCCGCTGATCGCCTCGGACCGACGTCACACGTCAAAAGCATCATCCTCGGTCGACTCGAGCCGGAGAGGGACAGCTGCGATATTCTTCTGCCCCCGTGCTGCGCTGCACCGCGCAGCCTGCGACGATGGCTTCGCCGCCCAAGCCCTGGGAAAGACCCGGCACGGCCGCGGCGCCCTCTGGTACGCAGCACTGCGTCTCCAACTTCACTCTTCACGTGCTGACGAGCGAACCCTCACTGTGTAGCATCGATAGGGATCCCCTCAAGCACAACCTCAGCCCAGACGTCAACACCATCTCCAGTATCCACCGCCGCCGCCCCTCCTGTCCCCGATCGTCCATCGTCGCTCACATCGGCCGTTAACCAAAACGCCGCTGCGTACAGCCGCATGGGCATGGGTGGTGTCGGCGCCTCGCCATACAGTGCCTATGGTGGCGCCTACTCGTCGCCGTACTCGAGCCCCTACTCGCGCTTCGGTGGCATGGGAGGCATGTACGGTGGCGGCTACGGAGGCGGCTACGGCGGCATGGGTGGCATGGGTGGCATGTACGGGAGCATGTACGGCGGCATGCCGGGCATGCCTGGCAACGACCCCAACAGCTTGACCAACAGCTTCAATAACAGCACAGCTGCGACATTCCAGATGCTCGAGGGCATCGTCACGGCGTTTGGCGGCTTCGCGCAGATGCTCGAGAGCACCTACATGGCGACCCATTCCAGCTTCTTTGGTACGTTTGACACTCCTTTCATCTAGAGACCTCCGCGTGCTGACCAGATTAAACAGCCATGGTCTCCGTCGCCGAGCAGTTCGGCAACCTGCGCGACACGCTGGGCTCTATTCTCGGCATCTTCACCCTCATGCGCTGGATCCGCACGCTCATCGCTAAGCTCACCGGTCGCCCTCCTCCGGCCGACGCCATGGCTCTCACGCCCGCCGCCTTTGCCCGCTTCGAGGGTCGCACTACTGGCCCTGACGGCACCCCAGGTCCTCCCCGGGCTAGCCGTAAACCTCTCCTCTTCTTCCTCGCCGCCGCCTTCGGCCTCCCCTACCTCATGTCCAAGATGATCCGAACCCTCAACGCCTCCCACGAGGAGGAGAGGCGCCTTCAGCAGGCAGCCCTCGAAGCCCAGCAGCCTGTCGATCCCTCCAAGCTCGAGTTTTGCCGCCTTCTCTTCGATTTCCTCCCCCAGCCCGGCGGCAGCAACTCTGGCATGGAGCTTGAGGCCCGCAAGGGCGACCTCGTCGCCGTCCTCACCAAGAACGACCCTGCCGGCAACCCTAGCGAATGGTGGCAATGCCGCTCGCGCGATGGTCGTCAGGGTTACCTGCCCTCCACGTACCTTGAGGTCCTCAAGCGGCCTGGCGGGACCGAGGTCAAGCAAATCAAGGCTACAGCAGCAAGTGATAGCAGCAGAGCCAACTCCATGACAAGCGTGCCCGAGGAGGGCAAGAAAGAGTATGCCACGGCAGGGGGCATGCAGAGAGGTCATTTTTACTCATGATGGGGCAAAAGAATTTGTATATCGAGTCTGCAAAGGGGCTGGACTCTTGGGACGCACGACGACAGCGGGGGAGCTTGAAAAATGCTCATAACATATATCCCATCCGGGCGCATGTGAGCGTTCCGTGTATTTTTCTTCATATTAATCAAGAGACTTTGACGGTCAATCACAGCCACTTTATGTTGTGGCCTCGTGCTTGATATATAACCCGTGAGGACGATATTGCGATAAGCCCCTCTGCCAAAACTCCCCGGATGCGATGAATTTACGTTTGCCACAAGAAGCAGTATGTGCAATCGCGCCAGTAAACTTCGTCGATCCCTCCGCTACGTCTATTGCCGATGCCCTGCACTGTCGGCGCTTAGCCTTCGGCCTCGTAAGCGTTGGATTTGTGTTTGGGGATGAACTGGAAGCCTGGGTGGACCGGTCCGAGGAACATCTCGCTACATCATATTAGCATCGAATGGGAAGCCAAAGAAACGTTTGGGTTCACTCACGAAATTTTGATCCAGTCCTTGTAATTGTTCGACGCCATCAGCGTCTCCATCTCGTCTCGGCCCCTGTACGCCGGCGGCCGGTCGTTGAGGCTGGGCGGCAGGTACTCGAGCAGGCCGATGGGGATGTAGCGGTGCGCGAAGCTCAGCCACTCGAGCAGGAAGCGCCTTGTGAAGCCGATGCCCAACTCATCCGAGCCCCAAGCCTCGAGGCCGTAGCGCACAAACTTCTCAATGTAGCCCAGGCGCTCGCTCGACGACTTGTCCAGGTACTGGCCCTTTTCAATCTCCTCGAAGATCCAGGGCTTGATGAGAGCGCCGCGACCAATCATGACGCTGTCGATGCGTGACTTTTCGATGTTGTCATAGTAGTCGACGTGCGAGTAGCAGTCCCCGTTGCCGAGGAAGTACATGCGGCCGTCCTTGGCGTTGGGAAGACTGCTCGCGTCCGGCTCCGCTATCGTGTCCGTCAGAGCATCCTTATGGGTGTTGTACGTCTTGATCAAGGCCGCGCATTCGCCAATGTAGCCCCAATCGGCTTTCTTGGTGTACCGCTGCTCCCTGCTGCGGCCGTGGAGCGTCACGGCAGCGCATCCGGGGGCCCCGAGGCGCTCGCGGTGCTCGCGGGCGCCAAAGGCCAGTCGATCGAGGAGCTGCGTCGCGATCGGTCGGTTGTTCTTCACGCCAGTTCGAATCTTGGCGGTGATGGGGATTTCTCCCGACATGGCATTCATGCCTCGTATCATGCGCTCCATCTTGGCGTGCGAGTCGAGCAGCGCGGAGCCGGCGCCGGACTTGAACACCATGTCGATGGGGCAGCCACAATTGAGATCAATCAGGCGAAGGTGCGGGCAGAACCGATTCAGCACGTCGGCCACCTTAGTCACCATCCAGGGCTGGTTTCCGGAGATTTGGGCACCAAACTTAAGGTCCTTGGCGTTGTCGTAGTTGTCGAAGACAAACGTCTTGCCAGGGTTGAATTTGGGGGGCGACATCTCTGACTCGTGAGCCTTCAAGAGCGTCCAGTCGGCCTTGGAACCTTGAAGGAGCTGCATGCCCATTGCCATCTCCGAGTAGGTGACCTGGCAGCCCAGCTCAACGGCGAGTCGTCGGAACGGCAAGTTTCCTTGCGTCGTCAGAGGTGCCAGAGTCGGGGTTTCCGGGCCGAAGTAGAGGCGTCTCTTCTCGGACGGCTTGAATGGTGGGTCGATGAAGCGCGCACGAAGGTCTTCGAGGCCCTCAGTGGACTCGCCCTTTTTCCGGTGATGAAGTTCGTTGCCGAGCTCAGTCTCTTGGTTGATCCATCGAATGTACTGGTCGGCCTTTGTGAAGTCGGTGCGTTTGCGGTTGAGCTCGATTTTGTTCGCCATGGGGACGATGTTGAAGACACCGAGACGGCGCTCTTCGGGTTCGTCGTTGCCAGTCTCGCGCTCCTTTTCTCCATTCTGGCCATTCTTTTCTGAAGCGACATCTGCCTCAGCCTTTCCGGCGCTGTTCTTCTTGCTGTTGTCCGTCAAAACAAGCTCCTTGCGCCCATCCTCGCGCTCAACTTCTTGCATGTGACTCTTGACAAAGCGACACTTCCAACCGGAGGGGCACGAGCCGTGCTGTTCAAAGACCGGGCATTTCCCTCCAAAAGTCTCAACATCTTCCCGACGTCCCTCTGCGAAGTACTTGCGAAGGTCGTGGCAGAGCTTGCAGCGGTCCCCGTACTTGCACTCGCGAGGCGAGAACTCAGGGTAGAAGGCTCTACTATTGCAGAGGGGAAGCGCATCGTCGAATTTTCCATAGCTTCGTTCCGTGTTTTGGCCCCTCTTCTTCTTCTTGTCCTTCTTTCCCTTGCCCTTGCCATTGGCGTCTCTGTCATCCTGCCTCGGTTCACCGTTGGCGTTGCTGCCTCTGCCTTCGGCTTCATCGTCATCCACAACTTCAGATGAGTTTTTTGATGGGATTATTTCCAACAGATATCTTGCGCAAGGTTAGCTAGGGGCTATTAGGAATATCAGGAAAACACTAACTCTTTCTTGACAGGGGCGTTTCCACTACGACGATCTCGAGCATCGGTGACGGTGTTCGCGTCGGCCTCTTTGATTGGGGCATCATGCAAGCCCTCTCCGGGCACCTTGGTGTCAACGCCATTGCTCTCTTCAGGCTTGGCTGAGCTGTCCAGCTTGATTCGTTTCGCGGCTCGCTCCTCGGACTGTGATGTGACGGCAATATTGCTGGCATCGTCGGCGAGCGCGACACGATCCTGTTCGCAAGGAGCACCATTCATGTTGACATCAGACTCGTTGGCCATTTGGACAGAATGTCCGTATTTTGTTTCGTTCAATGCGGCTGAGTAGGGGTGGCTCTGGTGCATGAAAGTGAAGGCGAGATGCCGGATTTGCGTGAGATGAGTCGATCAGTGATCCTGCGGTTCACGTCGCGTGTCTTTCACAGAAAGGTCAAATATACACGGACGACAGAGTGGGCTTCAGAACCGCTGCGACAGGACCGAACAACGGCGTCCTGGTCGTATGGCTTGAGGTGAGAGTTGAGATGAGTTTTGCAGTGGAGGCAAAAAATTTCAAGCGCTGTGGTTTGAAAACGGAGCTACTGGCAGCACTACAGCAGGAGCCTGACGGACGACGGCGGCGAATGGGGTCTACATATGGCGCCTTGCACAGTAAGGTATGAAAAGCATATATGGGATTCTTCAAGTCTTGAGAAGCAGAAGTCAATTGTCCGTCGCATGTCGCATCCCGCAGAGACATGAGGCGCGCATTGGCGGTCCGAACCAAGAGGAGCCGGGTCCTGGGCTCGCTCTGCTCGGCATGGCGGGGTTGCGGGGGAGCTGCTAGTGGCCCCTCACCACAGCTCCAACACCTTACGATGGCTGGCGTCCCGAACGTCTTGACATCAACAACGCACCCTCTCCGCTTGTCGACTCTGCCTGCTCGCGCCGGCTGCACGGCCACTCTTTCCGTCGCCTGTGCAGGGGCAATGAATCACCGCGCGTGAGATCATGGCGGACTCGGGCAGGTCTGCGGACAAACTGGCCAAGTCGCCGCCGTCGCGGACCAGCAAGACAAAGACGGTGCGGTCGCAAAAGATAGCCCCGGATGCGCCCGTCGAAAAGCCGAGTCGTGCCGACGACTCTGACGAATCCGAAGACGAACCTCTGCCGCTGCCTCGAAGCCATACTCCCGGCCATCTGGCCAGCAAGAGCATAAACGACCGGCGGCGCAAGCCTTCCGAGCTCTCAATACGGCAACGCTCTCAGTCAGCCTCGCAAGTTATCTCAAGGCCAGCTACCGCAGGCGGCCACAGGTCGAAACCCCCTCAGGGCCCCGGGAGCGCTGCTGATAGCCCTCGCGACGGGAATGACAAGGAGCCGAAGAAGGAGATTCCTATCCGGTCGGCTTCGGCCGCCCCAGACCGTGCGACCTTGTCTACTTCAGCGACATCACGGCCGGCGCCTGTCAAGATCACACGCCCGCCACGGGGCCAGCATGTACCGTTTCCTGCCCTTCAAGACCCCAAAGATGCTCCAGACGTTGAGCCGGCTCCGGCGTCGGGCATGTACTGGTCGAAGGCCTTCGTGTCCGGCTCACCGCATTCCAACTTCCGCGCCCACACGACAACGCTCATTGGCTCCAACGTCTACGTATTTGGCGGCTGCGATTCGCGGACCTGCTTCAACAGCATGTACGTTCTCGACGCCGATTCCTTCTATTGGTCGGTGCCGCACATGGTCGGGGAGATCCCGCTGCCTCTGCGGGCCATGACTTGCACGGCGGTGGGCAAGAAGCTTGTCGTCTTTGGCGGCGGCGATGGCCCGGCTTACTACAACGACGTCTACGTCTTGGATACAGTCAACTTCCGGTGGACGAAGCCTCGCATTGTGGGAGACAAAGTGCCGTCTAAACGCAGGGCGCATACGGCGTGCCTCTACAAGAACGGAATATACGTGTTTGGAGGTGGCGATGGAGTGAGGGCTCTGAACGACATATGGAGGCTCGATGTCAGTGACCCCACCAAGATGTCGTGGAAGCTCGTGTCAAGGCCTGAGAAGACAGCATCTGGTGCCAACAGCAGCAGGCGACCGCGAGCTCGAGGCTATCACACGGCGAACATGGTCGGCAGCAAGCTCATCATATTCGGGGGCTCCGACGGCGGCGAGTGCTTCGACGATGTCTGGGTCTACGACGTCGAAACGCACATATGGAAAGCCGTCAACATCCCCGTCACCTTTCGCCGCTTGTCCCACACGGCAACCATTGTGGGTTCCTACCTCTTCGTCATCGGCGGCCACGACGGCACCGAGTACTGCAACGACGTGCTTCTTCTCAACCTTGTGACGATGACGTGGGACAAGCGCAACGTGTACGGGAAGGCCCCGAGCGGACGGGGCTATCACGGGACTGTGCTGCATGATAGCAGGCTGCTGGTGATTGGCGGCTTCGACGGGAGCGAGGTGTTTGGCGATGTGGTGATTTTGGAGTTGGCCGTTCACGCTTACTACTCTCAGATAAGCCACTTCACCATCGAAGTATAGCGATGCTTTCCAACATGTTTAACGAGATGAAAAGCCTTGATGAAAGCGGCTCATTTACACAGCCCGAGACCGGGTGACTTGCATAATGATTTCATTGATGCCGTATAGTTATACATATAAGATTTACAGCTTTTGCGTGACGCAAATGTTCCCGCTTTTGTGCATGCCATGAGAGTGCGCCCCAACTCCGAATACCCAGTGTGAAATGGTATGATGCCTCTGGCGAAGAGTTTTGGAAAGGTAAAGAGGAGATGTGTGGTTTCGGTTTCGGTGTGATCGGTGTCGTAGATCTGTAGAGCGGGAGGCATCATCATCTTATCCCCAGGGGCTCAGTCTAGGCTTTGTTGGCGTTGGCGTTTCTGGCCGCAATCCGTCGCTCCTCAGCCTCGACCATGTCTACAGAAAAGAAGTCAGCATCGTATTATCCTACAGCTCTGTCCCACGACGGGGCACCGGGACTTACCCTTCCACAGGTCCTGACCCTCGTACTCCTCCTTGTGAATCTTCTTCTCAATCATTTGCTTGTGCTCCGGATCGTTCGGGTCCAGGACCATGACAGTCTCCCAGCGGCCGCTGCCCCTCTTGGCGTCGTTCATCTCGAATGCGGCAGAGACGATGAGCACGGCGAGCGTCAGGCCCTGGGCGTAGACACGAGCCTGGACGACCTTCTGGGCGGTGCTCATGGGGGCGCGGCTAACAATGGCGAGGGCGATGCCCATGCTGGCAAGCCACGAGGCAAAGACGATGCTGTAGCGGTTCTCGCGGCCCCAGCTCTTGAAGCGCTCGAGGGAGGTCTGGTTCTCGCGCTGGATCTGAGCGGCGCGCGCGCTGGCGTCCTGGTAGTTGTGCATGGGGTCCAGCGCGCGCTGCATCTTGGTGCTGTAGCGGTCGGCATTGACGATGGCACCGAACGTGCCCGACGAGGTGACGAGGAAGGCGCGGAAGGGCAGGGTGAGGCCGCGGAAGGCCGGCCAGCGGCGAGAGGCGAGGATGACGCCGCCGAGGCCGAGGGCCAGGCCGGCGGTACCACCGATGAGGCCGCCCTCGACGACGGTCTTGTAGTGCGCCGCCTCCTCTTCCTTGCTGAGGATCTTCATTGTGGCGGCGGAGGACGAGGAGTGGACTCGGTGCGGCGGGTGATGGAAGGATGAGGAGGTTTGCGCACGTCGCTCTCGGCGCTGCGGGTCACGGTCGGTCGTGGAGCTTCCGTCGGGGAGCTCGCGCCGGGGATTTGTGGAGGTCACGGGGACAGAGGGTATCAGGGAGGTAGGATTCGTCGAGCAAGGCCTGGAGGGTGCAAGGTCCTGTGGCGGGCTGGCAAATGTATAGAAATCTGACGGCTATGACTGGCGCCCAGCCGGGCCGCTCGCAACGACGTCGTACGATGAGGGTTCAGCCGGAGGCGTGGTGGATCCCGAACCAGGAACTTGCCCTGCCTGCCGACGGGTCCGAGAGCACTGAAATGGACGAGGCTGCGATGAAAGCCGCTATTCTTAACGGCACAATTCCGAGTGCGGTCGGCAATAGAGCAATGGATGCGATGATGTGCTATGATGTGCTATGATGCGCGATGATGAGACGCCTGGAGCCGGGACATGTCCCGTAGATATACAAGTCGGCCGCCTGGGTCTACAAGTATGATGCCAATTTTGCATCGCGAAATGCCCCGAACCCAAGCATGCTGTGCTGACTGATGACGACCGTGGAGATGCGGTTCCATGCCTCAGCCGGCTCCGGAGCCTCCCGCACACGACGAAAGCCGAAGGATTCCCGGCGACGCCCGCCCGCCAGTCGCCGCGGCATCGCCGAGCATTCTCCAGCCAATGTGTGCGGATGACCTGGCTCTGCCAAACCTGGCCGCGAAGGCATGAATGCGGCTCCGATCATTTTCATCCTCGCTGAGCAAAGAGTGTTCGTAGGCCATCCGTCCAGCGTTGATGTGCGAGCGCGCCATTTCGCTAGCTCCATCCACCGAAGAGTCTTGAGTGGCTTTTTCTTCTTTTGCCCAGCAGCTACTCACAGAGCGCTAGCCGTTCCGGCCGCTGCTATCAATAGATGGCGCGCTGTGATCACGGAAGCAACCGGTCGCGACACGACGAGAAGGGCAGGTGTGTAATGCAATTGCTCGGACACCTGTGGATCGGATTGGCCTTCGTTCTGAGGCGCCAAGAAACGCCGCTGCCGGGGCTGCTGGTGAGAAAGGGCAACTCGGATACGTTGTTGGCTGGTCCAGTCGGAAATGCGTCTTTTTGTCGGCTGCCCTGCCGGCCGTCTTGGGGCCAGGTGGAACACTTTGCATGAATCCCCCCCAGCGTCACAGCTACCCTGTACTGCACTACGGGCTTTATTATTTTCTGTGTACGGTAGCCCTGCCAAGTCTCTTTGTTCATCCTCACTTGATCATGGATCGGGCCTCTTCCGCGGAGCATATAAAGACCAAGTGCATCTAGGGAGGCTGGCACTCGGTATGTGTTGTATCGGATTACATGAGGTTGGGAAACTCGAATCTGTACCGGTTTTTCCTTATTCCCGGCGCCAGCGGCGGCGGGTAGACTGTTCTATGGAGACAAAGAGACAGTCCGGCTCGTATCCATCCACACGACAAATGGTCTTTGTTACTGGCACATTTCAGAGGCGAGACCGACCCATTACTCGTTGGGCCCACATAGGGCCGAAGCTGCTTTTAGAGACGTTGTTCCGTCAAGCCGTTACATACTATACTCTATATGATGATCTTAATGTAACACCAAGCAGAAGGACGTCAACTATTCTACTACATTTGCGCGAGCTTCAGGCATTCTGACTCTTCAGAGTCCGTCTCAGCGTTCAAGTTATCGCGAGCCCCGGATTAGACGGGAGACGCTGAGCGGCCTCGGCTTCTTGAAAATGCAAGCAAAGCATGGCCGCGGATATCACGTTTGGAACCTTTTGGAGGTTAACCTAAAAAGGCGCGCTGCTACGCGCCGCGTGCTGATCTGCGACCTTGGTGTGCTCGACAAGTACCTACATAGTCGCCTGCAAGCCGGCAATCAATGCTGCAGGTGCCGATAGTCGCGCGCAACCGGGCAAACGGCCGTACCCGTTCGCGTAGAAGTTGTTCTCCAGAACGAGCCTCGGGGCCCGGTACAATTAAGCAGCATCCACGCGACAGGCTGACAGCCCCGAGCAGCTCCTCACGTCGGGCCGGATGTTACGAGATCGAAACCCACTCATCAGTGGCTCCGACCGCTCCAGACACCCGTCTCAGCGCCAAGTCAGGCCCGTCAGGGTCCAACAGCCGTCGGATTGCATGGCGGCCCAGCCAGCGAAGCTGTGGAACGGACCCATTCGTTCCATGAGCAATCCACGCCCTGAGAAGGCTCCACTAGACAGCCCATTTGCCCAACCGAGGGCCTCTCCGACGACGACAGTGACGGGCGAGCGGACGGCGGCTAACCGGGGCTCGTCGGCTATGAAGGGCGTGTGGCGTTTTTGGCGCCGGGCTTGCAACATGTTTGATGCTCCATAGCGCCCTCGTGCTTTACCGGAAGCAGACAGGCTGTGCGTCCAATGCCTCTTTTGGCAGTCGTGAAGCCTGGACAATACCGAAATCCCCAAATGTTACTATGCGCAGGGACGGGCGCAGGAATGCTCGTACGAGCACAAGTGCCCGGCTTAGAAGGGAAACGGCCGCCGTGCAGGGGACGCGGTGCGGCGCTCGAGGCCGAGCGGCTTCAGCCCCGGGGCCCGTTGCGCCTGAAACCCAAGGGTCCTCGTTCACATGCCAAATCACCAAGGGCGGTGACGGATGACGGTGGTACAGAGCGCCGGCGGGCGACAGAAACACTGACTCTGTTGCCTATCAATACCGGTTGCTGCATGTTGCCGATCTGGCGCTTGAGAAGCAGCCGTGGGTATGACTCGGCTGGACGGCAGACTTCCGGCACAGATGGATTGCTGAGAGCCTTCAACGACGGAGGAGATGCAAAGGGGCCGCAATTAGCCCATGGAAGTGGCCCACCATGTGGCTGCCAAGCTCCCGTCATGTGCAGGGCCTTTCCGGGAGTAAGAGTAATTAATTACAGCCTGACAGGAGCTCCTGGCAGGGATATGAGAGCATTCGTACGAGTAAGGCGGAACAACAGCGGAATATGCCTCAAGGCCCTGGCGAAATGCGCCCCGAAACAACGTCGAACTGGAAGCACGCAGCCTTGGCGTACTCCGTGGGTATTGAGGGCGGTATCAATGCCGAGCCAAGCTGCCTTGCACATATTAGTAGCACAACGTAATAGCTGGCGACGGCCCGCTGTTAGGACCGCGAGAGGCAGAACCCAATCTCGCAGCCTCTGGGCGTCACGCCGGTCCAGGGCGCATGAAACCTTGCCGACCCCGCGATCGGGGGTTGCAAGAAAATGGGGAGCGTGCCGCCGGGAGAACGGAGTTTATAAATCAACACATGGCCTCTTGCCGACCGGCTCGAAAGGCCCGGGGAGCAAGGTCGCCGAGTCTGTGAAAACACTCGTACCTACAAGCTGCTGGGTAGATCTGGTGGTGGATCAGATCAGGCCAGGGACCAGGGTTTGTGGGCATTAGACGTCACAGCCAAGAGATGGCTCGAAGGACCCTTCTATAGCGGCGGGGGCCGGCAAGGCGCCGGCACCAGAATCCGGAGCGATCAATGGCCTCTGGGCGTCCAAGGACCTTGGCTAGCAGGTCGTGACGCAATTGTAATGTCAAGGCTCGTAAACGTTGTCTTCGGCACGCATCTGAGCATCCACTGGCGACTTCCGGCAGATGGGGATCGAGATGCAACGCTGTGGATTGACAAGACAGGATCGAGGTTGCCAGGGAGAGGGATTCGCGCAGTACGTCAGTTGCGTTGTCGCATCAGCGCGCAACGGCTGAGTTGCGTCCGTGCTATGAGGATTCCGAGAGCTGCTCGTAACAGGAGTCGATGGGCAACGCATAGTAGCTTCTTAGTAATGGCTCCGGTAATAATTCAGATGTCCACGCGTGCTCGTGAGCCTAGCTCTTGACGAGGGCTCGTGCGAGCTGTTCGTTCGGCAATTATAAGCGGTCGTCTTGCGGCGCCCCAAGGAGGACGCGATGAGAGGTGATCTGCCGGTGAACAACATCCATACATTACCGGTGGTAGTCACGAGTCTTTAGCTTCGGCAGCTGAAAGTCAATGGACGATGAATCCAAGCGCGCCTCCAGGCCCGAGGTTGCCCAGCACCGCTTGTGTTTACATGACGATGCCACTGAACCTTGGGACGTGGCTTCGCCTGAACCTTGACGATCTGACCCCCGTCCAATCTCGTGCACTGCATCGCCTCCGCGTCGTGCTCAGGACCAAAACACACGTCCGTCCGCGCGCAAGGCCTTAGCACCAGCCCATCTTCATTTCTTTGCTGCGCGGGAGCTTCACTGGGCGAGCTCACCGCCCATGCCATCATCTCGCCCACACCGCATTAATAACGTTTGGCGCGGCCAGCGCTTGGCTGACTGGGGTGACATTCCCAATCCGAACATCCGCAATCAGCGACACCCCGGACTTGGCACCCAAGGATCTCAGGAGCATCCATCTGCTTCGCATTCCTGACGTGCGCTTGGCATCGACGCCTTTGAAGCGAGCTCCGGCTGTCATCCATCCTGCCGCTCCACCAGCTGCTTCGGACTGACGCCTCCGTCTTCCCAGTCTCCAGGATACGAAGGCCGCCGTCACGTGTGCGGTCGCTGGGTTCGAGGCTCGTCGAGTGCCAGGCCAGACCCGCCCTGACTCGCTCGCCCGCTCCCGTGTGCCCACCCTCGAGAGCGTGTGTCAGGAGAGGCCCGGCGCATCCCAGCCTGTGCCCGCTGCGCTACGTCGCTCAGCCCACATTTGTCCATCTGCGGTGGCACCCGATCCATCCAGAAGAGCGACGCCCAACCGACTTACACCGTCGCCCCCGAGGTATGCCGCCCTCTCCGGCTAGGCGAAGTTCATCTGCAGCCAGCTCTGACGACGACGACTCATACCGTGCGTCACTCGACTGCCTACGTCAGGACAGCGCGCCAATCGCCGCCGCGGCCTGGGACAGGACGTGGTATGCGAAAAGGCTGCTTATCGAAGCACAAACAGTCAGGCAGTCCACACAGACGGCCTGCTCGTACCTCTGAACGAGACACACCAGTAGCCTCTTGCAGTCTTGTCGGTCGATAAAGCCGGCGTCGCCCTCGTCTTTCAAGTGACACGACTGTTATCTGGTTCCCCTCCTGTCGTCGGCTTTGATAAAGAGCGCAGCGAAGCTCGTCTCCCCCACGCCCCCTGCGCCGCCGAAGCCACAGACGCCCCTTCTCGACGGCCACCGGGCAGGAGAGACGAACGGGCGAGATCAACGGCCCAAACCGACGACCGTTTCATCTCCACGTGTCGCGACTGCAAGCCCGGGAAGCCCAAGGTGAGGATGCGGAGCGCGCTCAAGTGGTTTCAGAGCGCCGAGGACAGCGGCCGGGAGCACCACCAGCACTGGAGCGGCACTATCTCCGCCGGCGCCGCCGCCACCAGCACCGGCCCCAGCGGCAGCACCAATAAGCTGGGGCCCTGTGCGGACCACGCCAGCTCCAGCGCCACCGCCTGGGCCGGCACCCTCCAAGGCGCCTGCGCTGCCGCCAGCGACCTCGCTGCCTGTCCATCCGCCGCCACCACCTCTGCCTCCGTCTCCGTCTCTGCCTCAACGTCTGCACCTCCCGCATCATCCCCAAACGCCGACTCTCCAGCCTCGCTCATCGCCTCAGCTGTGTCGCTGACGCACTCGCCGTCGCCGCAGCCGTCCACGCCGCCCGATCTCCTTTTCCCGCGATCCTCCTTGAAGAGCGCGAGCACCACTGCCACGGCTCCTGCGACCGGTCTCCGAGCCTCCAGGCCCATTTCCATTGCCACGCCACCGCGCGACGAAGCACACTCGTCGCTGCTCAACGCCCAGGGCCTCTTTGCCTTCTCCGACGCCGACCTCGCCGACTGCGACGCCGTCGAAATGACCACCGGCGCGCTCGACGTCAACGGCATGGGCCGCAGCCGGCAGGACTCGTTTGTGAGCGCCGGGCCCAAGCCCATCTCCATGAACAACCAGAACCGCGAAAATGTCAATCGCAACCGAAGAGAGTCGCTGGCCGGAAGTCTCATGGGCGGCATGAGCTGGGGAGGCATGTCATTTGGCAGCTTCGTTAGAGACGAGTAAGTCCTCCGTTGTCGTGACCCTTTCTCCTTCTCCCAAGGCCCTAGTGGGCGCCCTCGGCATGTGCCTCTGTCGCTTCTCCGTCGGGCGAGACATTTGGGACGCCGCCCCGCGTCCTCCCCTCAACCCCCCCTCCGCCGTGTCTTATCGCTGTCGCGATTGCGATGCGATGCAATGAATGCCACACGCTCCAAAAATGTGATTGCCTGTCGTGCTGACATTTCCGCGTCACAGCATCATGATGCAAGGCACGTCGCCTTCCCCCTTCGGAAACCCTCAGTCGTCATCCTTCCATTCGTCCTCATATCTGCCTAAGCTTGAGGCCAACTTCATGCGAGACTTCACCTGCTGTGGCAAGATTCTTCCCAACCTTCATGACCTGCTTCAACATTACGAAGAAGCGCACACGCAGCCGAGCCCCAACGCGTCGCGGAATAATGCCTTCTCTCAGTTTGGTCAGGTCGGCATGCAAGGACAGCCTACCATGTCCAGCTCGCGGACCACGCCGACGCCCGGCCAGATGAATGCGCAGCCGTCTGGCCAGATGGGGCAGCATCGCGTGTCGCCCACGGGCTTTCAGATGGCTGGTGCGCAGAGCGCTGTGGGCAACGGTGGCCAGATGAACCCTGTGCTGGCGACCAACATGAGCGACGAGATGGATACTGTCGGTGACATGGAAATGGACGATGCCATCGGCGCGATGGAGTTGGATGACAGCAACAAGATGCACCAGACTCGGCAGATGTTTGGCCAACATCAGCGGCCCCAGCTCAGCATGAACACCTCGGGTCTCACGCAGGGCCTCCGCACCTCTCAGCCGCCTACGCCGGCAGCGGCCAGCTTTGGCCTTCAGCACAATCCAACCGTCTCATCAGTCAACACCCCGACCCTCTCGACTCAACAACAACTGCCACAACAGAGCCAGCAGAATGTCGGACTGCCAGGCGGTATAGACGAGGACCTGCCGGGCATGCCAATGGGCGGCGCCAACACAGCGGACTTGGGCGACGGCAATTTTGCAAACGGAAACAACGATTCCAACTTCTGCATCAATGACCCTGGAAAGCACCTGTTCAGCCCCAACGGCGCGTTCCCTCCAGGCAACCGAACAATCCAGCAGCAGCTGGCCTCGCTTGGCCTGCAACAAGGTCAATTCGCCGACCCCGAGGCCAATAAGGCGCTCTTGCAGCGCCTCCACACGATGATGATGCCTGAAGAGCACAAGCCGTTTAAGTGCCCGGTCATAGGGTGCGAGAAGGCGTACAAGAATCAGAATGGCCTCAAGTCAGCCTCACCCGCGTACCCAACCATCCGTCTCCACATATGCTAACGAAGCTCAGGTACCACAAGGCACACGGCCACCAGACGCAGCAACTCCACGAGAACGGCGATGGAACGTTCTCCATTGTGAATCCAGAGACTAGTGCGCCTTACCCCGGCACTCTTGGCATGGAGAAGGAGAAGCCTTTCAACTGCGAGACGTGCGGCAAACGCTACAAGAACTTGAACGGCCTCAAATACGTAAGCTACTGCTTGCCCCAAATTCATTCTTTGATTGCAATCTAATCCGTACTTGCAGCACAAATCACATTCTCTGCCGTGCAACCCTGAGTTCAAGCTACAGGCCCTAGCGGCTGGCTTGAACTTGCCTGGAGTGACCGAAGATCAAACGATGCAGCAGCAATAAACCGTCGGGTTGATTGCGTGCCGAATACCACCCATTAGCAACCCGAATGACCATGGACCTTGTCAGCCATTTCCCTACACCGATTTGGTTTTCGGCAAGCATTCACCGGCAAGCCCCAAAGGGCAATGCCGCTTCGAATTGGGAACGCCTATAGCATCTTCACATCCCTCAACCTCATTCTATCCTTCAGTGGCCTTTGGCCGCCTGGCGCATTGCGACGGCGTTATTGCTTCGGAATTTCTGGAAAAGAATGGTCATCGATCGACATGACTAAACAGGGCTACTCCCTTATTGGAAACTTGGAGCCGATCGCACCCCTCTCACTTCGCCATCCTGGAAACACCCCTATACCCTCACCTTGCATCGTTTGCAGCAGATGCTCGCGGCACCCCGCAAACCAGGTTGATGCGAGCAAAGGCTTTCGATCTGGTCGAGACTCGCTGCCCCTGCCTGCATCGGTGGCAGAGCGGCCTGGCGGAGAGCCGCCGAAGCTGTTGATTGCATGCTTACGAAGCGATCCGCGTTTCGCCCCGTCCTACTTGAGAGAGCAACTGGCAGGGATGATCTTTGCCCCTCAGCGGCGCAACATCCCAAGACGGACGAGGGCCAAAGAGGGGCAGCATTTTGAGTGCCCGAGCAGCAAGGTGCATGCATGCTTGGTGGCTGTTTTTGGTTTTGTATGATTCTGGAAAAATCAAGGCATGTAGGGAAAATCTGTTTTTTCTTTGACTTGTTCAACGGTGCCTTACCGATGCCCCGCAAGCATCGATTTCGACGTTGTCTTTCTCAACTTTCTTGCTGCATTGCACCTACGTCTGGCATCCATCTGGCTTTGCACTGGCTTGGTTTCTTACTCAAAATGGAGGGCCTGTCACGTCCTAATCTCTGAGATGGTCGATATTGGTTGGGTTGGGACGGAAAGGAAGCGATTCGCGCTGGTGTTGTTTTCCAAAAGTTCATGGCCATAGAGAAAGGGCGAGGACTACTGCTTTTTCCCCGTGCGTCAATCAATAGAATGGATGCTGTCACCGGCTTTGCCATGCATGCCTCTTACAGTCCCAGACCACCTACCTGCCTACTGTGTTCCCCCAGCAATGTCGATCCCAAGGACCTTTGCTTATCATTAGAGCGGACCAAGCAAGGACTGCTGATCATGCCTGTGACGTCGGGCGCCGTCAGCACGTCACGGCCGATGCCTGTTTCACGTTGCGGAGGCAAGGATCAACGAGATCTCCATCGATTGGAACTGGACAAAGGTATAACGCAGTGTATTGGTCTTTTGCAAGAAGGACGACATGATAAGGGGAGCCAACGCCGCGCAATGTAGCAAGCGAACGGATAGAAGAAACAATCTCAGAGCTCGAGGAAGCCAGCCTGTACCCGCCGCCCGAGTACGTCTTCATGATTCGTGGTGCGCCGTCATAAAGGGGGACATCAATTCATCTCCATGTCAAGTTCATCCGCGTCGGCCTCGGACTCCAGCACCTGCGTGTGGTTGCTGCTGATGCTCTCCTTCCTCCCGCCGTGGCTCATCTCGCCATAGCGTCCGGCCATGCTGCCCCACTCGAGCTCCTCGCCGGCAACGACCCGGCCCTCCATGTCAACCTCCTGAGACAACTCGACCAGAGCGCTGCGCGGCAAGCGGAGGAACCCCTGCGTGCGCACGATGCGGCCCCAGTGGGTCATGCAGAAAGTGGCCGCGCGCTTGCGGAGCCATTCCTCGCTGGCGAGCCCAGCGCAGTACCAGATGACGCAAGCGTGGTCGACGTCCAGCTCCTTAGCAAGCCTGTTCACGCATAGGAGACGCAGGTGCGGGATGTTGTAGATGTTTGACATGACGAGCAGGCCTGCCACGTCCGACAGGCTTGTGGTCGCATCGCTGTCAGGCTCGACCGTCCCGCGGATGCTGTCCGTGTACAGGTAAAGAAGGAATGCCTTCACCACAGAGTACGGCTCTGGAATATGCATTTTCTTGGTCTGGAACTCCGCCATTTGGGAGTTGTACAGACGGGCAAAGTGCGGCCATCGAGCCTGGAGGATGAGTTTGTGTACATGTATCGGCGGTGAGGTGGGTGCACCGGCAGCAAGCCAGGTCTGGTCGCGCGCCATCTCGTCCGCTCTAATCAAACCCGGGCTGAAGGATTCATCCTCTTCGTAATCCTCGGCCAACGCAGTGATGACAAAGTCTGTACCGCTGCCACCTTCTGGCGGCTGGTTGAAAAGCTTGGCTAGATCGGCTCCAAGGCCCTTGGACGGGGAATCCGCCAACCGCGCGGTGGACGACGGTCTCGATTCGATGCGTGCCTCCGGCGCCGCATTGTTGCCAAGAAATCCGTATCGCCGAAGGTCAATCTCCATGATGTCACTGCACACGTCATTAGCGTTGGCAAGCATGTGGATGGCAGCGTCTGCCTACCTGAGATACTCCTCATAACCATTGGGGCCGAGATCGGTTGCCGCCGGATCGGTGGGGCAACCAAGGAGCCATGCTTTCGTGCCGTCTTCATTCATGGTGCAGTAGTGCCATCTGTAACCCGTCTTGAAAATTTCGCGGCCCTCGGCCAGCTTCTGCCAACGGAGCGTCCCCAAGTCCAAAGCGGAGAGGGAGCATTCCCTTGGCGAGGTGGTTGCAGCAGGAGTCATCAAGTCGAGCAGAGTACCCGACGAGTACGCATGGTAGTGGATACCAGAGCCTTGAGATGGGATCGTGGATCCAGAGATGAACTTCAAAGACGAGATGGACCCGGGCGCCTTTGGGGCGTAAGTCTTGAGCTGAAATGAGGGAGGGTTCACCTGCGCAGTCCGGGAGTTCGCAGCATATCCAGAGGTTCCCACGGCTGGAGCAGGAGTCATGGCGTACGCGGCTCGAGGTGAGCCGCTAGCTCTGCTCGTGATGGGTTGTCGGTCCAAGACTCCAAAATGAGGGCGAGTATCAAACTCCGGGCTGCCCTTCAGGTCCAACCACCACATATCGCTTATCTTGTCCATGTCCTCGCTGAGGCCACCAAAAACCCATACTCGGTCGCCCCAGATGTATGCCGAGTGATCGAAGCGGCCGACAAAGCGCCAAGCCTTGGACCAGGTGAAGGTCCGCAGATCGAGGTAGCATATGTCGTCCAAGACGTAGTTATTCTGGCCGGTTATCCCCCCGATGATGAACAGCTTGTCCTCGTGCAAGACGGCGGCGTGTCGGGCTCGACCTTTCGGGACCGGGCCCGAGACCTGCGGCTGAGTCCAGTGCGCGGTCTTGAGGTCGAATACGATGAGGTCGGAGAGGTATGTGCGATGCTCGTTCTCGCCTCCGAACACCAATAGCTTGTCTCCCTGATACAGAGTAGCCGTGTGGCCTGCGGGTATGTCAGCGAGGGGGATGTCGTCGTGGTCTCTGTCATGCCTTACCCATTCGTACGCCCGGTATGTCGCCATAGTTGTCCACTAGGCTCCACTGGTGGCTCGCGAGATCGAGCCTCAAGACATGGTTGTAGACCTCGTCGGTATATTGGTCAAAGCCCCCAAAGGCGAATATTTGGTTGTTGCCGCAATACGTCACCGAGGCATTCACCAGGCATGCAGGTCGCTGGCCCAATGTGCGGGTGATCTTGGGGCGGTAGCCATCTGCCACCGGCCGGGGCTTTGCGGGGGAGTTGGGCATGATGTATGTGTTGGATGACGAAGCGGCCGACGCCGGGGTCGGGGCCGCGATGCCGAAGGACGCGGAGCTGGACGAGATCAGACTCGTACTCGTAAGAGGGGGCCCTGATTGCGGCTGGGACGGTGTCGCGACTTGGGCCGCCGGGCCGCCGAAGATGCTCGAAGTCGACGCCGGCGGCTGCTGGCTGGGAGTCGAGGGCTGCGCCATGTGCCTGCAGAGATGCTACAAGGTCATGTCTCCGGGGACGGGGGGCCCGCTGGACGCAGTCAGTCAGTGATGAGGCGCCGAAGAGCAGAAGAGCAGAGAGGGATGCAGTAATGCGGCTGCGGGTGATGCCGATGGGCCGCCAGAACAAGTTGGATGATGTCGTTGGCGGGCTGTCACCAGACGGACGCCGTCTACGAGTATTCTGGGGCTGACACGGGCAAATTTAGCATCGTCATCCTGTCTCGGACCCCCCTGCAGACTTTTCTGGGGCAAATACAGGGGGTTGGACTCGTTTTGGGACTAGCGCCGAGCCGGCGTGGGGATTTTCCGAATCTGTCACCCCGCCAAGACCGTTGCCCGGACAGGCGGATGGTGGGGCCCAAAGTAAATAAAAGGAAACCGTGAATGAGCAGCGTCGTTCACCGTGCCCTCACTCTGGAAACCCATCCTCATCTCATCCGCTCTGCTCCTTCTCTCCCTTGCTCCCGCTATCGTCAAAGTCAACCCCAACGCCAGTGAAAAGGCCAACCTACAGCTGTACCCGATCTCACGCTCTTCGCGGCTTTGCCATCTCGTGACGGCACTTTCGACACCGTCGAACGCTGCGCGCACTTATCGAAGTACTAACCGTAGACATCCCTTAGCTAGAGTGTCTTAGAGCCCGCTCGACGGCTATCGAGGCCGACTTCGATCTACTGCCAACCCCTCTGGTTGCTACATGTCCGACACCTCTCGTAGTGGATAGGCATCACACTCAGTCATCATGGCCACGGCATCAATTTCAACCCCCATCAAGTCCCACAAGGGCTTGTTCTCAACCCGTACCGCCGGCGGACGGATGCCTCTCACCCCGTCTCCCCACCAGGCCTCGACCACCACCACGACGATGCCAATCAACCTGAACTCCTCTCCATTCACCCCCGAGGGACGATCCAGCAATGACTGCCGCCCATCTTCCAAGTCAACATATGGCGGGAACCTCATGGCCCATCTGTCTCGATCTACTTCGAAACCCTCCCAACGAGAGTCTCCCAAGTCCAACATCGCACGCGTCGTCCATACGCCCCGCAAAGCTTTCGAGTTGGGCGTGTCCGACTTCACCCTTACTGGAACCGGCAAGACCCCTGCCAGCTCTAGATCCAAGAAGGCTCCCCTCCGACAGAAGTCGGCCAAGACTACCGTCAATTACGGCGGCGACCGTTTCATTCCCAATCGCAGCGCCAGCTCCGCCATCTCCAACGCCGGGTCGAGCAA
This sequence comes from Tolypocladium endophyticum, assembly GCA_024339985.1. Taxonomy (NCBI): domain Eukaryota; kingdom Fungi; phylum Ascomycota; class Sordariomycetes; order Hypocreales; family Ophiocordycipitaceae; genus Tolypocladium; species Tolypocladium endophyticum. The sequence continues at coordinate 108,355 of JALHBW010000107.1, forward strand.
GCTGGGCTCCAATGACCGGCAGCGATCCAGAGGCACTAACTCCGAGAGCTCTTCGGTGCTTTCGTCTGCGGCGGACGATGCGGCTGCAGCTCTCGAGAGCTTGAACCTCAACGACGATAACGAAGAGGAAGAGACTGACAGCTACTCTCGGCCCTCTCCCAACACGGTTGCCTACCAGAACTCTCTGGCCAACGCCTGCGGCGTCAACTTGAATACGCGGATCCTCGAGTTCAAGCCTGCAGCTCCCGAGTCTTCCAAGCCCATTGATCTTCGCCAGCAGTACAACAGACCGCTCAAGCCCAGCAGCGCCACCTCTGCTCAGCTGCGTCGGCGCATCGCGACCGCCCCGGAGCGCGTCCTCGATGCTCCCGGTCTCATCGACGACTACTACCTCAACCTGCTTGACTGGAGCTCCGGCAACCAGGTCGCTATCGGTCTGGAACGCAGCGTCTACGTATGGTCCGCCGATGAAGGCAGCGTCAGCTGCTTGCTTGAAAGCCCTGCAGACACCTACATCAGCAGCGTCAAGTGGTCTGACGATGGAGCTTACGTGGGTGTTGGCATGGGCACCGGCGAGGTCCAGATCTGGGACGTTGCTGAGGCCCAGAAGATCCGCAGCATGTTCGGCCACGACACCCGTGTTGGTGTTATGGGCTGGAACAAGCACCTGCTGTCCACTGGCGCACGAAGCGGCCTCGTATTCAACCACGATGTCCGCGTTGCTGAGCACAAAGTCGCCGAGCTCGTTTCTCACACCTCCGAGGTCTGCGGCCTCGAGTGGCGGTCAGATGGAGCGCAGCTCGCCACTGGCGGCAACGACAACCTTGTATCCATTTGGGACGCCCGCTCGTTGTCGGTACCTAAATTCACCAAGACGAACCACAAGGCTGCTGTCAAGGCCCTCGCCTGGTGCCCGTGGAATATGAACCTACTGGCCACTGGAGGCGGCTCCTACGATCGCCACATTCATTTCTGGAACTCCACCTCTGGTGCTCGCGTCAACAGCATCGACACGGGGTCTCAGGTTACCTCTCTTCGCTGGAGCCCCCACTATCGCGAAATTGTCAGCTCAAGCGGTTTCCCGGACAACTCCCTCAGCATTTGGAGCTACCCGACGCTCGTTCGCAATGTTGAGATTCCAGCGCACGAGAGCCGCGTTCTGCACAGCTGCCTCAGCCCTGACGGCCAGATGCTGGCAACAGCTGGTAAGATCTTCAACCCTCTAGCTGAATATGACGAGACGCTAACGGGCTTTATAGCTGCGGACGAGAGCTTGAAATTTTGGAAGGTCTTTGAGAAGAAGGCTGGAGCTGCAGGTGGCATCAACGGTGCTGCAGCTTCCGGCAAGGCCGACATGGTCAAGCAGATGACCATTCGATAGACGTACGTCGCACGAACTCGTCAACGGTAGGTATGGACCGTTTCATTTGCATCTCGATTTCACGGAGCGGTGAATTTTGAGCATGGCGCCTGGAGTTTTCGCGTACCATTTTCGCACGTGGTACGAAAGTGCTTCTCCACGCTGAACGAACAGGATGGGACAGTCCGGACATGAGCCACAACGGCACGTCACTAGAGCCCTTTATCAGAAGATATGTTGCAGAGATTAGGAGGCAATGGATAGCCAATAGGTCTCGAGAGAGTAGAGTGTGCCATGCAGAGCTATTGGCACCGTTTTGATTTCCAACATCCACGGGCGGACTCGGGTGCGGTGATGCTTGTCAGAACGGCACGTGAACGATGCTTGGTACTGTGCCCGGCAATGCCTGGGCGGCGAGGCAGACGAAGAATACCCGTGCACCAAGGCCTAAGGTACGATCGTGGATTTAGATAGAACCAACCAATTGCTAATTTAGACAAGGCCGCTGTGCATCGCGTATCATTATTGACATGCTGGTGGTCTGCGTAAGGAAGCTTCGCGGCACTGACGATACAAACTTTGAGGTGGAAGTGGAGTTGCAGCCGCAAAGGGGCGCTGGATGACTAATGGAGGCATCCGGGCGGCGATGATTTACGAGGCCAAACCCACCCGGGGTAGGCAACTCTACCACTGCACACCACGAAGCCAAACAGACGACGAGACTGGCTGCGCGAAACGGCAACACTGAGGACACGAGAGAATATCGCTAGCATACTCGAGTAGCTTTACCAAGAGCTGGTTTGCGCACGAGGATCCGTTCTGCTGCGCCAAGAGCTGCCAGACTGGCAAGCTTGTGCCTACGACTCCCGGCCCAGCAAACGTCATACCAGCCGCCTTTGCGAGCCTGCGCGGGCACTGGACTGTGTATTCTCGCCCACCAAGGCGACGAAGGTGCTCTCAGGAGAACAGTGAGAACCCTTTGGTTGCGGCGCGACAAGTACACCCAGCGTCAGGCGAAGATCCGAGTGCGGTCCGACGACAACCCATTTAGTTGAGACCTTCACAGATCCGCATACCACCATGTCGAACCAGGCCGTGGGCAACGTCTACCAATCCATCATCGAGGAGGTCATCAATAGCTCGCGAGTCGATTTCGAGGAGAGCGGGGTAGAAGAGTCTGTGCTGGAGGAGCTGCGTCAGGTAAATTACCTCTCGTTTGACCGTCGCCACCATCATCATCATCATCACCACCACATTGCCCATGCGAGCATCGAATGTGTCACCGGGGTCTGATTTACCGCCCAACTACTCTTCTGTTCTACTGCATTTGCATTTGGCCGGAGTCGGGATTGGCGAGTTGCCTTAACGGCCGAGGTGGCCGCTGGTGTCTGGAAGCGGCGCTTGCGCTCCCTGGCGAGGAGGCGGCGACAATGAGGCTGACTGGAGGCGGAGAGCGTTGCGTTGTTTGGTGTATCGCGGGCGGGCGTGCGCAGCGTTTATCTGTGTCTTTTTATGTTCAAGGCCCCTGCGTTGCACTGCCTTACTCCAGGCAGCCTCCCGGCCTGATTGGCACGGCTGCCTTGAATCACGTGTCGGCCACCCTCGAGCCGTACGAGGCTCAAGCCTACCCTGCGGCACCTATTTCCCCAGTCGTCCGACATGTTGCAATGGATTGTTGTTGATGACGGCTGCTTTCAAGCTGTCGTGGACCGCTAGTACCTGCCAAGTGGCCTGTATAGAACGCTGTCAAAGATACTTCCCCGTTGGACACAATCCCACCCTTCACCACCCTTCTTGATGCCTTTCCTCTATCTCGATCTCGATATTTGGCTTGCTTGCTAATTCAATACTCATAGGGATGGCAACAAAAGCTTTCTCAGCTCGACGTGGCTCGCTTCCCGTGGGATCCCAAGCCTGAGCCCCCGCCACCCGCCCAGGCGGCGCCGGCCGTATCAGGCCCGTCCAGCCAAGGTCATACCCAAGCACATTTCTCGCCACAACTGTCCCTGCCGAATGTCAGCGGTGGTCCGGCTCAGAATGGGATCAAGCCGGAGGCCGGCTTTGTGAAGCAGGAAGGCATCAAGCAGGAGCCAGGATCGATGGCTACCGCCATGCCTCCATATCCCAACTACAATGGCGCGGAAAATAAGACCAGCGTCGCGGCTAGCAGAGCGGCCCAACAGCTTCAGCTCCAATACGGCATGAGGGCTGCGGGCTCCATCAATGCTATTCAAGACCGCATGGGCCAGCAGCAGCCGGGACAGGTTGGAGGCCAAGGAGACGCGATGGCCAGTGTCCCCGCCCAGCAGCAGCAGCCTCCTGCAGGCACGGACATGACCAATCACATCATCAATGGGCAGACTGACGGAGCTGGCGATGATGTGGATGATTTTCAAGGCATCCTCCTCCAACGTGGCGCCACGGGAAATATTCACGAGCTGGGAAGGGTTGAGATCGATCGCATGCTACATGAGCAGATCGCCGCAAAGGCCAAGGCCATGGAGGGTGGAGGCTTGATGCTTCCCCTGAAAGAGGCCACAAGGTGCCGCACCGCGTCCGTCAAACAGGGCAAGGGCAAGGGCAAGGGCATTGCTGCATTTGACGGTGGAAATGAGGATGGCGACGACATTGATGATGAAGATGCCATCAACTCGGACCTCGATGATCCCGAGGAGGATCGCGACGACGACGAGGTCGATGACGAGGGCCTTGGTCATATCATGCTCTGCATGTATGACAAGGTGCAGCGCGTCAAGAACAAGTGGTACGTCTTGAATCCCTTTTCCAGAGCGCCCCCGCTGCCATCTCAAGCGCAAGCTTTAGCAGCCTGTATCTTGCATTTCGTCTCTTCCCGTCCCTTATGTTAGGAACCGATTGCTAAAAAAGTCGTCTCCGCAGGAAATGCACGCTGAAGGACGGCGTTCTCACTGTCAATGGGAAGGAGTACGTCTTTCACAAGGCCACTGGCGAGTACGAGTGGTGAACTCTGCGCGCCAGACAACGGCGAGCACTTTTCGGGTCCTTCACCAGAAAGCGCGCTGCAGCCTATGTGTGGGGGAGGCAAGGGGGAACGATAAGGATGGGCTGGGCATCTCGATTTCCTTTGCCCGTCCCTTTATGCTGCATTTGATGACGAAAAGCCGGACGAGGTCGTATGATGGAAAGGCACAAGCATGGCCTCAGAATGAACCAGGATTACACAGAGGGCTTCTTTCCTCCATATGATTCGTTACGAGGCGAGAAAGGACTTGGGTGCTTCCGAGGAGCGGAAGTGGGCGTTTGCGTATCAGGTTTGCGGACCGCGCTTGTACTATAGGGAGTCGGCCAAAATCCAAACATGACAATAGCAAAGCCCAATATTCGCTTTCGTGAGGCGGAGTCCGTCAGCGCTGCATGGCACCCCTTCCAGGCCAGAGGTTCCGAGGACTGGCAGCAGCCCAAGAGCAGTCAGAACTCGCAGCCATGACGACATGGACGCGCCAAGAAGCATGCACGTCGCTTACCGCCGCCCGTCATTGACGCGCGTTAATGCAGAGTGAGCCATCTCCTGCCACAAGATTGCGGTCCGAGTGCGGCTGTCGCAGCTCTTGGTCAGTACGTCGCCTCCACGATTGATGGTGAGGCTCTGCTTGGTGGTCCTGACGCACGACTGAGGCGCGGCAAACCAATCCACCGTGGCCTGCAGCCGTCGCATGCATAAACGGCGCTATACCATCGCTTGTCGCGCTTGACGAGCCGCGACTGCTCGGAATCCTTCGCTGATCGCGGCTGGGACTGCTCGCCCGAGGGAGAAGGGCATCCTGCTCCGTCGACAGTATCATGCATGCCGCTTGCAGCGGTTTGGACGCCCATCAGAAGATGCATAAGTAACGTCGGCCGCAGAGCCGATGTGACGACACGCCGGGACCCGTTCACCCGCTCGAGAATTTAATGCCTCGGCGGGCGTGGCGGGCAAAAAGTCCCAGGGTGAGCGCTGAGAACCCTCGTACCGCTCGCAATTTCGCACGCCCCCCGCACCTCGACCCGACAGTCTGGTTCACCCAATGGCAGCAGCGGGGCGCCGGCGACAGGGGTTGTTGTGAGTCCCCAACGTCCTTTGGCAGCGGAGATTTGCTCTGCGACGTAACGGCGGTGTACTCGTAGCTTCCTGCAAAGATCCTCGTTCGTGTGCGCAAGTATCCGGGGGGTTACATGGTGGCGCTGCACCTGGGCCACGGCGCTTCCAGATGCGTGCGAGGCAGCGACAAACCCGCCGCCGCCCTGGCTGGCGTTCAGACCATCAGATCAATTGTGAGCACTGGGCACGAGGGCTGGCACACAGCAGTGGACTTGGCCGAGGCCACCTGAGCGGCAATCAGCACCCTGAGGCCCTGCTGGGACAGCTCGCTGTGCTTTGATCGAGCACAGCTAGACTTGCCATGCCGTGGGCACACAAGACACAGCTGTCGCAGGGTCAAGCATCGCCGTCGACGCCTCCAGAGACGGAGGCTGCAAGAAGTGACATTTGGAGCGACAGATGGCCCGGATAGCCTCGTGCTGCGCGTGCGTATCTCCATCCAAGGGGAGTCGTTATTGCACTCCGTCCTGGACCGAAAACCGTGGGCTCGCAGCAAATGTTGAGCATATTCCTGTCCAGAGCTTACCAGTTGTATCGTAACAGCTGTAGACCGAACACGGCAATGGCCGGTGAGCCTTCGTGTCTTGCGCTCAAATGAGTTCTTGATCCAGGCCTGCGTCCAGACTGCATTTCTGCGGACACTTGAGTCGATCTTTGCCGACCTGAAATCGGGATGGTCTCAGATATGTAGAGCCTCGTAAACCATGCTCACCATGGCATGGCCACCGACTGGAAGTGCCATCAGCTGGCAGGGTAGTCAATTGCTGCAGCCGAGCGGTGGTCCGTGTCGCTTCTTCTTCAAGGCTGGGCCTCATCAGGACACCACGTCACGGCACCGCATCCCATTGGGAGCTCCCGGAACCCACAACGGTGCCAATCCTTTCAAAAGGACTGCAGATGGCAAATGAGTCCTTGGGGCTCTGAGGATCCAGACACTAATATCATATCAATGCCGCTTACTTCCACAGCCAGGACGAGAGTACGGTGCGAGGCGGCACAGTGGTGAGTATGCATCGCTGTCTGGCATAACCTGAAGACTGAAAATAAGCTCATTGACCCTGTTTTCTCGTCTGTGAAGCTGCCCAATCAAAGTATGAGGTGCTCTGTCTGTTCGACACTTGGCCAAGCGTCTCCCGCGTCCCTGGATCACGACCTACGCCAAGTGCACCCTTCGACACTCGTGGCTTGCACCCTACGGCGTACCGGCATTGGCTGTAGCCGCTCACTAGTGTGTTGGACTGGTGGCATTGGATCTGATCATCGCACACTGTGCCGATTAGGCTGGCGTTCACAGCATGGTTCGGCACTGTTTCCAACCGAAAGCCCGACCATCCCGTGAGTTGCGATCGTTCGGATTTTGTTGATGTGCTGAAGGCGCTTGCGTAACCCCTGGCTCGACAACCTTTGCCGGCGTGGAGCCAATCCACACTGTAAGACGGGTTGTTGAAACAAATGGAGGACCGACCGACTGTCGCTGCCGATCCAAGCAGTCGGATGGGGTTGAACACAGTACAGGGTTCAGGGGTATGAACTTCTAGACGAGTTCCAGCCCGAAGGTCGGGCCACACCACTGCTCTCGCTGGAGCATACACCCAAAAGTATAGGTACTTTGTACGCGGCATGTGGCATCGGATATTGGACTTCTAAACCTGGAGTCTAGGTCAATGAACGACTTGCCAGGCTTGCAATACCTAACTATGTGATCCGCTAACTTGCTTCAACCACTCTTGAAATCAGTGGAAGGACTACCCGAAGAGCTGGCGCAGAAGAATGTTTTGATTCTGGGTAGGATAAAGTGGTCCCATGCCCGACACGCGTTTGTTTCCCCCGCGAGGCATCGAGGCGGCCCGTTCGCGGGAACTTGTTGACTGCCGTCGGCCAGTTAGTCACACCAACGTGTGACGTTATGAGTGGTCGCAAAATAGACCTCGGGAGATTTCCCAAAAGGACATCGCCGCGTTGGCTTTTATCGGCCGATGTCGGACCTGTTTGGCAGCCAGGTCTCGTTGGGTAGCGAAAGAAAAGCATGGGAGAGAAGGGGACCGCATCGTCATGCCTGCATAGGTTGGGTTACATTCCAGGGCTGCAGAGGACGGGGGCTTTCCAGTTAATGTGACTGCAATGTGTTGCTGGAGGGCATTTGACTTGTCAATGGCGCTCGAACAGCCAAAACAGACCAGGTCATCGCCAGGGCTCCTAGAACCGATGAAGGCAGCGAAGCATAGCACTGCCTTGACTGGCCGCAGGAAGTCCTCGAATGCTTGGCTGCTTGATTTGGCCAACAGCCGTTTCACGCAATGTCACCATGACACTGGCGATGAAAGTACAGCGGCAGTATCGCCCCGTCAAAGTGATTAGAGGCCTCCGGATTGTAAAAGGCCCATTGGCCAGGATAATTGTTGACATAGTGTAGAACTGTTGGTTCTCGCAAAGAACAAGGCTTTGTTGTCGACAAAACAACACGCCTCAGCGTGAAAACAGTACACCAACCAATACATCACTCGGGGGAATGCTCTTTGGGGGCGGCCTCACCACAGCTGAGCCGGCAGCTCGAGAAAAGAGCGGCGCGGCTTTCTGGACAGTTCGGCGAGTGGAGTGTTGCACGAGTCCGACGCGTAGCGCAAGTCACCCAAGATGTGGAAACGAATCACATGGGGCGGCGGCTCTGCGGCTGCTTGGTCGGCAACCATCCGGAGGCAACATCGGCGATTTGCGAAGTCCGTCAAGCAGATCCTCTCCGGTGACTAGTAACTGGTGCCTTGATGCCACAAATTTCGTCGCCATCAGCATTTCTGTTTATTATTTCGGAGTGGATTTGTCGAACGCCGTGAGTCAATCGGCGCAGCAGGCTGCTGCAACTGCTCGTTTTCGGGGGCGAAAAAAAGCTAGCAAAAGCGCCAATTGCTTGTACTCGGGTGCACCACTTTCGGACCGGCGGACCCAAGGGCCATCTGCAGCCACATCTTTGACCCTCGTTCGCGGGGCGCACGGAAAGGGGTAGATCGCGAAAGAAGCCTCGGAAGTGTTGCACTGCAGCAGACACACCCTGGAGAATGGCCCACGATAGACACTATTGGTCGATGGAACGAGGAGACGACAGCATACCTTATGCAAGGCTGATTTGTAGTTATCAGGTAGAAATGCGTCTACTCCATGAAAATGGCGTATTTGACGTGATGATCCCAGTGGAGATTACCATTCTGTGGGAGGTTGAAAGAGAAACAAAGGAAAGGAAAGACGAAGACGGACGAGGGAATCTGGAAGGAGGACCCTGGGAGCACATGCTCGGGGCAACGAAGTGCAACGCACCTGCCCTTCCTAGACGAACGGTCTGTACGGAGTATTGCGCTTCAAGACGAGATTGAGGTCAGACCCGCGGCCTGAAAACGTGGCCTTCATTGTTGTCGCATGAGTGCAGTCGCCATGTCATTCTCAATTCCGTGGTACCGAGGTTGAAGATTCGCAACGTCACGAGAGTACTATGTGCTTGCGAAATCCCACAACGCCAAACGTCACCGCGGTTTCCTCCCCAGTGCTTGCGCAAACATAGCCCCAGGTTCAGGTGCGAAACAAACGCGGAGGAGAGTCTCAGTAGACTCGGAACTAGAGACGGGATCGAGCCGCTTGGCACCGACCAGGGACGTTGCCGCGCGCCATCGCAATGCTCCGCAGGGGCGCGTACGCGGCCGCAGATTGGAACGATAGCAAGCCACATCCATAACGCCGAAGTCTTTCGCAGAAGGTGTCTTGAAAAGAGGCAGACGTCAACCAACAGCTAACTGCAGGTGGTGTTGCAGGGACTGTTCAAGCAGAGGGAAGGAGAAAACCGGGCTTTAAACGGACTACCGAGTCATGAAAGAGGCCCGTTCAAGAGGATCATGAGCTGGCGACCGGCTCGGGCACTGCGCCTCACTGGTGCGGAAGAAACCCCAGTAGTAGCATGGATTGAGTAGTTCGGACACTAAGAATGAATGAGGTCAACTGACTGCCAGCATCTCCGAGCTCTGGAGGCCTTGATGGAGGCCAGGTCCGCCGCCTTGTCTGACTTCACAGGCGCATGGGTCTTCCCTTTGCGGCCGCGTCTTTGGCCTTGTTTGGCGCGTGGATGCCACTCTGCTCCTCGAGCGTGGCCAATTGAGGTCATAGTCAGGAATTGCATCGGAGATCTTGCACATTTAGTCCGCACTTCGCGGGCCAAGGTCTCTTCGGTTGGACGGGAAGACGGATGAATGATGGCACGCTGCTGCTAGCTGGCATGCAACTGTGCTTCTGCTCTCGTGCATGATGCGCCCCAGATGGACCCCGCCGGGCCAGCTTGGTAGGGAGCACTCCGTACATGCCGCCAAAGTGCCACTACGCACGCAAGGTACAGTAACGCGCAGGACGCGCCGCAACCAACCTGCGCGACAGCGTCAGTGTAACGGGCCCGCCTGCGATTCACTTGTTATGTTTTTCTTCTCGTTTGTATCTGCAGTTGGGTGACGCTGTATACATAGTGAGACTGGAAGAGGCCACATCCAAGGAAATCAGCAGACTTAAGACACAATCACTGACACGAGGCTCTCAGACAAGCAAGTTCCGCACCGCAATCAGCTTGCACCAAGCGGCGGGGCAGGACGGCCGGGACCACAAACGGGTCGGTACCGGCGTGGGCTCTTCGCCCCCACCATCATCCAGGGCGGGTCTTGCCTTCCAGCCCTCAAGCCACCAGCACCGTCGTTCCGCGAGCCGTCTAAACCTAACCTCGACCTCACAGACGAGGCACGACACGATATGACACGGGATTTGACCAGACCAAGACGAGGCTCCCGCCGCGCTCCGGGCCTGCCACCGGCCCGCCGCCGTCGGCCTTGGATGATGGTGATCGGCATCGTCCTAGTGCGGGCCCCCGTACTGGGCGACGGCCAATGGAGGCGAGCGATACCACTGGCGCGCGCAAGCGGCCTGCGATAGCGCGCACCCGGAACGGCGTGCGAAGGCACGACTGGCTCAACTGGGCATGGGCTAAGCATCCTCAACCACAGCGCTGGATATTATGAGCGCATCGCGGCGCCCTGAATCCCTACGACGCGCCGCCGCTTGGCTTCTTCCTCCCCTGCACAAGGTCCATACTTCGCTGAGGTCGTGCAGCGGTTACCGAGGTACTCCGTACGCGCAGGGCCATCTTTGGCAGACCCTGGTAGCTTGGAGATTGCGGCAACCAAGAATCGCTGCGCTTCCTGACACCGACGATGCTATCTCCCCCTCTCCTGGTGACTTGCCAGAGCTGAGACTCGGTACTTGGAAGGTCCGTCAGCAATCCACTGGGGGCGTCTCCGTAAGACGCACGCTCGCATCACGGTTTCTGGGAGAAGCAAAATAGCGTTAGCGGCAGAGGCATTGTTGTTGGGCGAGCAGCATTTGCAGCATTTGATGGAATCCACTGAGCGCACGCAGTTTATGTACGAGTACAAGTAGGAGTTACTCGTGGGTGGCTTGCCGGGCGCGCCACGCCAGCCCTGAGCCCGCTAGCAGGGCTGCCACGCCCCCACCACCCGCGGCCATCCCTGGCTTTGCCTGGATCATGGATGGACTGAGGCCGAGCGGGCGATGCCCTGAGCACCCAACGGCCCCTTGGACCTGCTGGAGCGACATATCGACGACGGGCACTAGGGAAGCCGTCGCCTGGGGATTGGGCGGCCGCCCCCGGAGTGGCTGTCGAGACCCGCTGAGAGATGCTGTTGGTTCTGTTGTTCCCGTAGCCGTCTCTGGAAGCCTTCAGCGGGGAGGGGGCGTGCAGCGTAGATGGGACCACAACGATCTTGTCCTGGAGGCTTCACGAGCACCGCGCCGGAGGCCGAGACAGAGCACCGGCGAACGCTGCGGCAGTGTGGTGGTTTCGTAGCTTTTCTGCCATGCCTCGCAGATGTTTGCTGAATTTCTTGCAGGGGTGTAGCCGGGAATTGTTGAGCGGCGCACCGCGTCTGGCGGCGCGGGCTTCGTTTGCGTCCAGCTCTTGTTCGGCGCGGTGGACAGCAGCGACGAGCGCAAACACTGGCGGGGGGGCGCGAAGTAACATAAGCTGCTGCAGCATGGCCTCCCGTCTTCAGCAGCGCCCGAGAAGCAGCTCAGCAAGGAAGCAAGTTGCTGAGATGAGGCGGCCGCTATCTAAGCCGCCGCCTGCGTACAGCTCTGCACATATAAGGCAAGGTCGTGAGGTGCTGTGCTGTGGTGATGGCTTTACCCGCACTCCCTCGCCGTCGCCCGGTCGCACTCCCACGCCCACCATCGTCCCCATGCCCACCTCCAGCCCGCCTCTAGTCCACTACCACCACCACCACCACTCCTCCAACTGAACCTCCTCGAGCTGCCTGCCTGCCGTACACCAAACTCAACCGACCTGACCGCAGGCCATCCCGTCCAGGACCCGCGCCGCGCCCGCCCGAGCCCAAACCTCATGGCAGCAGCGGCACAGCCAGCGACCAGCAGCTCTCAGTAGGCCCAACGGCATTGGATTGCACCTCGACCTGGGCTCACTGCCACCCTCCTAGGTCGCCTCCATTGCTTGCTTGCTGGGGGTACCAAGTACCTTGCGAAGTACCAGCTTCCGTCGCTTTCCCCATTGCGGCGCCTCTCGGCGCTTGCGCTTGCGCCTGCTCGGTGGCTCGCCCCTACGCACCTCGCACCTCACTTCCGCGCTCTTCTTGGGGACGACACCAAACGCACACCACGCATACACAACAAAGTCCGCCCCGTATCTGGCAATATTAAGAGCCGTCGTCCCCGGCCTTCGTGTCTGCTGGAAACTCCCCTCCCAAGCTCTTCTCATCCCCAATCCGCGCTCTACCTACTTTCTCCGCCCTCCATCTTTGAGTCGCCCTTAGATCCTTTTCTTCACCTCTGGGGCTCTTCACTCTTTCTAGCGTGTGGCTCGTGAAAACTCAACTCCCCTTTCTACGCTGGTTCAAGCCCCGCTTCAGCATCCAGGACCGTCTAATGCACCATTGCTGTTGAGCAACTACCCAGTCCTGGGTCTCCTTGCCGTCAACAACGACTAGACTGGCAGCCAGCAACGAGGGTTGAGCGAGAGACCATCGTGTGCCTGGCTTTCAGGAGCAACGCACAAAATTCGACCCCTGAACACGGTATATCGACACTCTTCGATTTGTCGAATCTAACAAGGGGCTTCACCGCAAAACCTCGAGCCGCCTCGGGCTGGACAGCAGCGAACAAAGCTCTCAAGCACAATAACTTTTGTAAGTACTTCACTTTATTCCTCCTATCTGAATTTCTACTTGGCCCATCTCCTGCTTGATCCCTCTTTCGTCTTTGCATTCAAATTCGCAACTGTTCCCACAACATACCATCTGCCCCCAGCTCCAAAACCTTATACGCAGAATTCCGCCCCTTATCATTACACTGCCCGGGCTCGTGGTTCTGGGTGATGCATGTTTCAGCTTTGCTCTCAGTACCATAGCGTCATTTGACCAGGACCAGTGTCCTTGTTGTATCAACATTATCCTCGTACGAGTTGGTACAGAGCTGCCTAGCACCATTCGTTTGTCCTCGCTGCGCGTGATTTTAACCCCTGCCCAAGCTGCACGTATTCATTGTCATACACCGCCTTGTCTGCGACGTGCAACTTGCATCAAAGCGAGCACTTGTCCACGACGAGTGACTGGGCACTGAATGCTGAGTATTTCTTCCATGTCTCGCGCGCTGTGCGCCTATCATAGGGAGTACGTGGCGCCTTGCCTTTGTGCTTTTTTTTTGCCCCAAGCTCGCATCCCTGGCGCAGACTCACACCTCCTATAACACACCAGCTATATTTCACCTGCTGTATCCGACATCCAGTGATCCGCCTTCTGTATCCCGCTTCCGGGGTCCGCTTTCTGTATTCCGCTTCCCGTGTCTCGTCCTCCGTATCTCGCCCCCCTTTGCCAGGCACTATTAAACGCTAATGTGTGGCGCAGGCGAAACTCCTCCTCACCTAGGCTTTCTGTGTTATTTGTTGCTCAACGTCACTCTTCACCTCACTCTTCACCAAGTCTCTGACTGCCTTTCTTCGGCGTCAGCAGCTTCTGTCAAAATTCGAGAGCGGCACTTCTGATATTTGAAACGCAGACAACTCTCTCTCTGCGTTCACCATGTCTCATATCCCGTGCGTATCGCCTCCTGAAGGGAATGTCTGCGCTGCCACTGCAGGCTTCTGACCTATGGACAGTAGGCCGAGTCCACAACAACAGCAACCGCAGCAGTCGCAACAGCTGCAAGGATTCTGGGCGCATGATCGATTCTATGGGCTTTGGAGACCACGAAAATATCTCTTTCCGATCGATGCTGTGAGTACCTCTGGCTCACGTCGTAAATTCGGATTCTTAACATTGTGTCCATTAGGAGGAGCTTAACAGGCTTGATATATTCCACAAATTCTTTCTCATTGCCCGCAACGAGGCGGTCTGCTCGCGGTCTTTGAACTTCGGCCGCCCTGCCAGGATTCTGGATTTGGGGACAGGGACAGGAATCTGGGCAATAAATGTTTGCGAAGAGTATTGTCTTTCTGTCGCATTCTTACGCACTTTGAAGCTGACCTGCCCCAGATCACAAATTATCCCTGAGATAATGGCGGTAGATCTCCACCGCATCCAACCTGCCTTGTAAGTGATACTGCTATCACCTCTCGCCCAGCTGCTGACGAACTTAGGATACCCCGTGGTATGATAACGATGCAGTTTGATCTCGAAGAGCCCTCTTGGGACCCTCTGCTGTGGGACTGCGATCTTATTCACCTCCGAATGCTTTTCGGCAGCATTCAGACAGATTTATGGCCGGCCACCTATCGCAAGATATTCCAGTATGATCGCCCATTTAGAGCCTGGGTGTTTGACACTCGCTGACGTAAAACCAGACACTTGACCCCAGGATCAGGCACCATGGAACATGTTGAAATCGACTGGACCCCTCAGTGGGACCCAAGCGGCGAAACACCCGAAAATTCCGCGCTCAAGGAGTGGTCCGATAAGTTCTTGAGAGGTCTGGATCTCTTTAACCGCAGCGGCAGAGTCTTCCCGCAAGCAACCAGGCGCATGATCGAAGAAACCGGATTCGTCGATTTCAGGGAACAAGTAGTACGATGCTATGTGAACCCTTGGTCTCCCGACCCTCACGTGCAACTAACAGCGAGGTGGTTTAACATGGGACTAAAGCATTGTCTGGAGGCCATGAGCTTGATGCCCATGGTTGAGAGGCTACACATGGATGTCGCTGGCGTCAAGGAACTGTGTGCCCGTGTCGTCGATGAGAACACCAAGTTGCGATTTCACGGCTACTGTACCATGTGAGTAGCCTCTGTGGCCTGGCCCCGGGCGATTCCCATCACACCTTGGTTAACGCTCGATGCAGGTACATCTGGACAGCTAGACGACCTGCTGCCAGCGAGGGTCCGACAGACATGTCCAAGTCGAGTCACCCTCTGCAACCTGGTCGTATGTGACGCAGGCGTAGAGTTAGCCTGCGATTTTGGACGCTGGTCCTGATCAGCAAGCATACTGGCCCGTCATCGGAACATCGGATGATTTATGGCAGGCGCCGATACTACCCAATGGCGGCGCTGCCGCCGCGCAAGGCATCGAGATGGCTCGCTTTTCTAGTTCGCTACTGTCGGGCACTGCCGAGCTCTCAGAAGGCCAAAGAGTTCTACCCACACACTTTCAGAGTTTTCAGGAGGATACAATCAACAGGCTCTGACATGTCCGGCTCCCGGAGCTGCTATATACAATACCCAGGTTTGCATTTGATATGTGGCTGCTTGCGATAACGCAGGGAGTCTGGTTTTGATATTCTGCGAGACGACGGTTGGGTTCGCGATACATGTATGGCTCAGCCTCGGTCCGTTCTGTTTACGTGCGTGGCCTGCTAGGGTACCAAGATGGCCACGGGGCAGCTTGCCACTTCGACTGGTCACCTTAATGTCAGTCTATCATGCGGCCGAGACTGGGCTTTTTCAAATTCCATCCGGGTGTGGGGGCACCGTCACCGCCCATAGGTGTACGCGTACGGGCGGCATTACTTCAGAGCGGCGAAAATTCTCTCAAGGGAGCGGAGGCATGGTTAGTGTAACCTCGCTTGCCCGCCGAAGGTTTGCCCGTTCACGTTGCTGCAGGGGACGTACAAGGCGCGGGCTGGAGATGACCCCCACCGGACGAGCCAGAGCGTGGGTTACGATGGAGCTCTTGTTTTTGATTTTTGCGTTTGGTGCACTGTATGCATGTCTTTGCACCGTGGTGGAGTATGGAGTGCGATCATGAAATACCACATCATGGGCAAGGATCGCGCTGAAAGCGGACGTTCTGGGCGGAGTATGGTTGCTGTCGTATCGACCCTGGCGTGGGTCGTAGTAGTGGGTTCGATCTATTCACGGCTATGCCTAAATAGTATGGCACGATAGAGGAACGCCTGGGGAGCATGGCTCAACTTCATGCTGGCTCGGTGATCGTTGGCACGCCTCTCGTCAAAGTCCCGACTACCGGAGTGCATGTCTGCGGCGAGGGTGTGCTGAACTGGTGATTGACTTGCAGGCTGACAGGCTGACAGGCTGACTGACAGCGGCCGCTTCGGGGGCTTACTGCGTGTGAGAGCCTGAACTCTGGCGCGAATGCTCACTATGGGAACAGTGTCTTACACGCGACGGGCACGGCAACGGCAGACATTTCCCGGCGTCGAGCGCCATGCTGGAGTTAATTGATTTTAACATGTGCAGCATATCGCGAGAGATTCCGGTACGATCCAGGAAAATGTATTGGCCGTTTTTTTTGTGGTGGTTTTGCGAACGCGACCAACACATCTGGCATGGGCGGACCAACAGCCAAGTGGTACAAAGGACAAGTATGGCGCCAAAATACAGCCCTTAAGCTACGAACGCTTTGATTGCCAACAAGGCGGCCACCGGAAGGACGAAATGCAGGATGAAAATGATGGGAATTTTTTATAGACTCAAGAGAGCGCTTCATTTCCAAAGTCTTGACGAAGCTCTTTTTGGTCTTCTTGTCCGAGGATCTTTCTTAGACTCCACGATCGGTTGAATAAATCCGCCATGGCAGCTATGCATCTGATGTACAGTATTACAAATGAAAAAGAAACCGTAGTTACTCCCGGAACAGAAACCGTGACGAAGGGGAGAGGTGCGGCGCATGCCGACTCTCCTCCCTCACCAAGGCGCAGCCCAAGAGAGATATCCCATCGAGGCCCAGCATCAAATATGCGGCAGGTCCACATCTATTTTAGTCCCTTCTCGTGTCTATCCACCCGCTACCTCGCCTCACCGCTCGACAGACGCTCTCCCGTTCATGATTGTTGCAAAGCGCTTAGTGGTGCTGGCCAACCTCGCCGTGGTAACCAACGAGCTTGAAACGGCCAATCATCTCGCCGACGGTGAAGAATCCCAGGCACTCGGCGGCAATGACACCACCGGTGGCGAGCTGGGCGGTGCTGATGTTGCGGACCTGTTGGATGAGGTTCTGAGGCGCCTGGAAGAAGGATCCGGTCTGGACGGAACGCCACAGGTTTCGGTAGTATGTTTGGAAGGTGGCCATTGAGCTATCATGGGTAAATTAGACTCTCAATCCCGGCCGACGACGATGAAATGGCGCCAAAAGAGAGCGAGTACTCACGGAGGGGTCATCTTCTGGCCCTGGAAGACGAGCTTGCCCATCTCGAGGCCGACCTTGGAGTAGTAGACCACGAAGGGGGTTTGTCCTGCATCGGCACGTCAGCCTCGAATCCATTGAGCCACAACGGCCTGTTTCCAACACAGAACAGCAACAACAGTGACAGCAGCGGGAGACGTACGCTCAACAAAGGCAATGAACCGTCCCGTCCGGCCGCCAATCTTGCCCAGGGCGTTGGTGACGCCCTTGGCGGCGCCCGCAATGGCCGGGCCGGCGGCGCTCGTGACGCGCGACAGGCCCTGCTGGGCCTTGGCCTGGTACTCCTTGGCTTTGCCGGCGGCGTCCTTTGCGGCGTCGGAGGCCTTGCCGGCAGCGGTGCTCTCGAAGCGGCGCGCGGCCATGCGCAGGGCCGGGGCGCGGATCATGGGACGGGCGAGCGACGACACGGCCATTGTGATGTGCGGGTTCGGTCTGCTTTCTCGGGGCGAGGAAGGGCTCCGGAGGGGGCGAGCGAAGGCGTCGAGTTGTCGGGGCGTCGAGAAGTATGATCCAGGCGCGCAATTGACACGACAGGAGGTTGGGAGAGGGCGGTGGTGATGGGTTCAGTTCGGCTGGCAGAGCAGAAAAAAAGCTCGGGAAGAATCGTGAGGGGATTCGTTGCAAGCCGAGCGGCGTGGGTCGAGTCGCCCAGCGGCGCTAACCCGTTTTGGGCAGCATGGCCCTCCGAACCGCCAGGCACGGCTTGCTCGGACGGAGTACGTACCCCGGAGCTTCAGGTACAGTGCCTTATTGCCTTGGCTGCCTTGCCTCGGCGCCCCTGAACCTCAACGTGCGTTTTCCTCCGGGCCCTTGCCTTGGTACATTTCCTGGCATCTGGTGCCTAAGGTATTTTCGTGGCGATGAATGTATCGAGCACGTCAAGTCACTCGTCTTCGTTCTCGGATGCAACGCCTTTCCCGATTCCACATGTCGATTGCTCTCCAGAGCCAAGATACGAGAATATATCACCTCAGGCTACAAATACAATTTTCCATCAGACGCATGCTCGGTTCTTCATCCTCGACTCATGTTCCGCTATCGTGTTCCTTCCCGTCTCGCCTCTTTTGCCCTCGTCCCGCCGCTAATCAAAGCTTTGTATCTGAACCTTGATAGCTCCGCTCTTGGGGTCAGCGGACGTCTCGAACGCCCTCACTGCATCCTCCAGCGAGAATCTATGCGTCACAAGTTTGGATAAATCAATGACACCGCTCTCCACGAGGCGAATGGCCCGCGGCCAGGTGTTGCAGTATCGATACTGGAGCTGGATGTCGACCTCGCGCACACTGGCCCTCATGAAGGGAATGTTAATCTCGTTTTTGCCGACGCCGACGATGAAAACCTTGCCGCCGAATTTGGTTGCCCAGATGGCGGCGGCGATGCTGCTCTCGACACCAGTGCATTCCATGGTAAGGGCTGGCTCAACGCCTCCAAATGACTTGACAATGGCCTTGGCGGCGTCTTCTGCCGACGCTCTCTCGACCTTGTGCGTGATGACGCGTGGGCACAGCTCCTTGGCAAAGGCCAGCCGGCTCTCCGAGATGTCTGTAACGACCAGTGGGCAGGCGCCAGCCGCTGCACAGCAGAGCAGTGTTATCAGTCCGATGGGGCCAGCGCCGCAGATCAGGACCGGGTCGCCCAGTTGCATCTTGGCTCTTTGCATGCCGGCAAGCGCTACGCTCAGAGGCTCCAGCATAGAACCGTTCTCATAGGACATGTTGCCAATCTTGTGGCACCACACTGCAGGATGGTTGACATAGCGGCGGAGCAACCCGGGCACTGGGGGAGTCGATAGAAAGGCGACATTTTCGCAGCCGTTGTACCGACCTGTCAAGCAAGGCTCACAGGTGTTGCAAATGACGTTGGGCTCGATGGCCACACGGTCGCCAACCTTGAGATGCTTGACTGAGGGATGGACGGCGATGATGTCCCCGGCAGACTCGTGGCCGAGGATGTGTTCGCCCTCGACAATCATGGGGCCGATACATCCCGCATGCCAGAAGTGCACGTCGGACCTGACATTTTGATTAACAATTGCCCTCAGTCACCGAACGAGTGCGAGCAGCAGACTCACCCGCAAATCCCAGTGCTCCGGATGGCGATGGTAACCTCGCCAGCTTTCAGGTCCGCGCCGGTCTTGGCGCTCTCGGCGCTGGGCTCAGCCGCGTCGATCCAGAGTTCATGCTTGGGGTTTGTGTACACTCCGACGTTTTCTTTCAGTGAGACAGCGGCGGTACTGCCACTGGCCTCTGCGCCGGCGGCGCCGTCAATTGCTGATGGAGGCATGCCTTGAGCAGTGAGCTGCGCTAAGAATGACGTACAGCCAGGCCCGGAGAAGTCCAATATGAGAGCCTTGGGGGCGAGATGAGATGTGTTGCTGGCTACGAGCAGCTAGCAAAGCCACGAGGATTGTGAAAGGATGCCCGGGCTGTGAGAGGGCATTGGGAGGAAGGGGGTTTAATACCCGAGCCCACTCAAACACATACATGAAAGACAACGGAGGTTGCATGCGACGGGGCCTTCCGATTTCCCCGCGACCTGCTCGACGCCGGGCGGGGGTCACCCTTCAAATGCGGGTCTAAAGTCGGCGCACCAAGACCCGACTGGGGATCAGCCTGTGCCGCGCCAATCAAAGCTGCGGGGGAGTGTTCCCATACTCGCCGACACCAACTGAATGGCCAAATCCTGCATCTTTATCGGCATCACGAGGCCAGGCGGGTGGTGCGACAGGGAGGAGGCGATGTCGAGGGGCCGCGACGCCTGCAGCTGCCGATGCTGATGCCCATCATGCCCTTGTCGGGCGACTCGGGCCGTCACGACAGCAAAAAACAACGAATGCACGTTGTAGGTGGCTTGCCAGGTCCCGTGCGGGTGAGCCAATGGATCTCTTCAGATGCAGTCTGGAGTGGCTCGAACCGGCAGTCTGTCACTGCCGATGCGCATGTTGCCAACGGATCCCTGTTATTTGTCCAGGCTCATGTCCATCGTCGGGCCATGTCAATCGACTTCCTTCCCCCACGGAGTGCGCCGGCGTGCGAGGACAGGCAAACGGCATAGAACCTCATAGGCCCTTGAGATGGGATGATGGCAACAACTTGCTCGTACGAAGTACAGACGCCAATTGCGCGGATCAGAGCGATGCATGTCCTGGCAAAAGGTACGTACGGGGTACGGAGATCCCATCTCGGGGAATTCGGGGCGCCGGCCGGCAACCAAGCCGCACATTGAATTCTGTGCTCCGCAAGCGGAGACACAACGGGTCGGTTCCCTGTTCCCCGGCCGTTTCCTCACCGGCGACTTGAAACTGACTAGCCGCGATGCTCATGGGCCATTGATGCCCTGGCCCTCGGTCACATGTCGCGACTGCTCATGAGGCTTCTAGAAGGGTTGTGCTCCAAGATCACCGATCATGCATTCTCGTACGAGTCATCCCGTTCAAGCGGTTTCAGCTAGTCGAACAAGAAAAGCTATTCGCATCCTCGGCGACCTTGGGGTGAACCCAAAAGGTATGGGCCGTGCATTTGTGCCCCAGACTCAACACGTCGCTTGCAAGTCGAGCACAATGGCCGAAGCAGTGATGCCCTTGTCGTAACATACGGCGATTCTTGTATAGAGTCGCAGTCACGATTAGACTACCGCGGGTGCACTCACATTGGCCATGCTGACCGGCTCTGGCTGACTATTGTAAATAATGCTTGCTTGTTGCTCGACAATCTGATCGGCGTTGTCGCGTTGCATCCCGAGGGATCCTTTCCAGTGCGATTGCGAGCACGTTGCTTGCATTCGGGCCCATGGGCAACAATCCAGCGCCCGGAGTCATGCCGCATCACCACTCGTCTGGGGAATGGGAACGAGCTGCTCCGTTTCGAGTCGAACGTCTCCGGAGATGTCGAGTCCAAGAATCTCCCCACCTCTCACTCAACGCGGGCAGCAGAAGGAGCAAGCGAGGCACACGGCTTGTTGGGCAATGTTGATCGCCCGCCAATCTTTCGTTACACGCCAGAGCAGAAGATTGGATTGATTTCTGCGGCTGATGTGATGTTGGCTTGGGCTCTCGGGAAGGCTCCCGCCTCGGATAGCACCCCACGTGGCAACGCCGTTGTCTATCTTCGTGACGCCGGACCCAGGCCGATCAGACGGCCAGCCTGTGCATCCTCACCGCACGGTATTTTTGACAGAAGCCCAGCTTCGTCGGGGCGGCAAACCCCACAGACACCCGGAACCCTACGCTCATCGCATCAGCCAAGGCATGTATTTGTAGGGCGCCGAAGGACAACAATACGCCCCGCACTCGGGTGACCCACAGGCATTCCAACGGCGAGCCGAGGGACCACAGCTTCATACGAGTAAAGCTCCTTGGCATTAAGCTTTTTCTCTCGGGTGGCTGGGCCAACGCGACGCATGCGGCATGCTTCCGCCCCGTCAACACGAGGTCGCTACCAAAAATATGCATCGCAATGACCTCACCTCGCTGCTGCTTCGGTTGGAGGCAGTTTCGTGAATTACGAGCTCACGGCGAAGCCGGCGGCGGTTTCTACGATCATTGATAGGGCGGGCGCCGGCCTAGCCCCCCCTAGGCTCCGGCCCATGCCCGACTATTGCGGCGCGGTGGCGGGGGCTGGCTGGCTGGGCTGAAGGATGGGCTGAAGGACGGCTGAGGTTTGGCAACAGGCACAAAGGGCACAAAGCATGAGCAAGGCCAGAGCGTCGTCAGATTTCACGCGAGGCATAATAGGAGAGAGTGACATGGGTAGCGCCAGCAAAACCCAAAATTCTGGTGCTTGTGTCGCCGGCGATGGGGCTGATTGATTTTGATCCGTTCAAGTACATGATTCAGGATACAGCAAGTCCCGGCCCATGGTCAATGGGCTCATCCTGGCCCCATTTTCAGCTGAGGGCACTCGCTCGCAGTGAATGCGTGCAATCAATATCGCAATCGTCAATGCCCTTGGTGCGCGGGCGCTCGGCCACTCGTGCGGCCATGTCCCTTGGAGAATGTCGCTTACGCCCCCGTCTATCCGTGAAGTAGCGCTCGTTGTGTGCAGCGGTGTCGCATGGTGTCGTGTCTTGTCGCTCCTTTGTGTCGCCAGTAGTCCCATCTAAATCGCAGTCGCTTTCGTAGCCAGTAACGCCGTAAAGTCGGAAGCAAGTCAGGATGGTCGCGCGCAAGCCCAAGTCCAAGTCCAGTAATATCTTTCTCTGCCCTCTTGTTGGTCGTCTCAGTCGCCGACGGCAATCACCACGTCGCCCTTGCATACTCCATACGAACAGCACTCGGAGGCGTCCATCTCGCCCTTGAGGATGGCGTCAACCTTGGACTGGGAGAAGGGTTAGAAACTGGGACTGTAGAGGTAGGCGCGAGAGCGTCAAGGATGACTTACCTGAGGGCATGGGCCGCTTGGCCCAACGGGGGCGGCCACAACTAACACAGCAGGCAAGGTCGCCAGTGCCGCCAAGAGCAGGCTTATGGTCTTCATGAGGGGCTGTTTTGTTGTCGAGGAGAGCGAAGAGTCGGCCGTCGCCTGTGCAGATGCACGGGAGCCACAGGGCCGGAGATGACGTGCAGCAATGGCGCAATGCGCTGGCGATCAGAGATGGCCAAAGCCCCAGGCGAGGTGAACGAGGAGGAGATGGTGGGAAAGGAAGAGAGAAGTAAAGAAAAGGCAAAGAGAGACAAAGAGGCAAGGGCGGCGGCGTCGATCGATCGGCCTCCTCGTAGGGCTGCGGGAGGAGCCAGCTAAGACTTGGGAGCCGCACCGTTGAACTAAACTAGAGGAATGCTTGGCCAGTTGGTTCGGAGTGCGCAGCCGGGCCTATTATGTACCTGCTGCTCGCACCGCGTATTCGGTAGTGCGACCACGCATGCAAGCAGCTGTGCAACGCACCAAGGTTCGTTGCACAGCCGGCGCCCGGCGCCCATCCGCAAGGGGATTGGACGCGGGCCTGCGAAGCGCCAACTCAATCCGCGTAGGGCCGAACGAGAGACGGGTGGGGAGACAAGGTTTCTTCTGCCTTGGCTGAGGGAACACGGCTTCATGCCGGGGTCACCCATTCCCAGAATCTTCAGCTCAGGCTGCGCGGAAGCGCGCCCTCCTTGCCGGTGAGGAGCTGTGCATTCCTCGCTTCCGTTGGCGTTTGTCGCGAAACCGCCACGACCGACTCGGAGCGCCGGAAAGGGGGGGCGTTGGACGGCGAGGCTTACCAGGCGGCGGTTGGTCCGGGTGATTCAATACGAGAGTAAGCATAAGCACTCGTAAAGATTACGCAGTTGTCGGCAGCATGTGGTGAGGGAATACGGACTACTGCTGCACGTTGGGGGCAGAGTACGAGCCCGCGAGCTGCGCGTCCCGTGTTTCCCCCGCGCAACGCATCCCTTCTGGATCCTTCCTCGGCATGACGCCCACTCGCGATCGGCTCATGCCGCGGGCTCGTCACAGTAGGTAAGGTAAGGTATGTAGGTTCAGCACTTCAGACGACGCGGAGCAGGGACTTGGGACGGGGACGGCATGGCCCCGCAGTCGGCCATGTGGGCCAGCGTATCATCAGCTTTCACGCAAGGCACACGGACTTGTTCCGTTTCCAAACTTGCTGCACCCTCGCTGTTCCTGCATTTTGTTTCAACGGAGTACGCCGGCCCTGCGTTGGCTCCTACACAAGAAGCTTCCCCCGAATAACCCAAATTGCCCAGGGGCGCTGCCAGCTGGCAATGCTTCTCCCGAGCCCAATCGTTGTCGGCTCTTTTCAATGCGAGCAGGGGAATTCATACGGCAGATCATGTACCCTCGTGCCGTATGCCGTGTCCCTGCATTGTAACAGCCGCAAGCCGCCAAATGCTAGCCCCCGCTGAACGCCAGAATCGCCAGCAGACACACGCAGCGCCGTCGAAGGACATTGGACACTCAATCGCTCTGGTCGCGTTGGTTCTTTGTTGTCTTGGATGCTAACGTAATTTGGAGTGACACAAGGCACCAGCTCCGTCAGCCCCAGACATCGACTCTCGGCATCCCGCGCATTATTAAATTGGCGATACTCGCCCTTGTTGTTTTAGCGACGACGGCCAGTGTCATTTCACTCTGTCCCAACTCCATACCTCGATGCCGAGCCCTCCAAACACGACACGACGAGCACTCCCTTGGCCAATGAGCGCCACGTCTCCGGGATCCGCGACGCCGCTGTACTCCGAGCCCGCCAGCTCAACCCTGTTGTCGCTGTCGCTGGCAATCTTCCACACCTTGACACGTTGGTCGTTGCTCACGCTCACACCGAGTACGTGGCCCTCGTCATCTTGGCGAGCAAGGACAACGCCGGTGATGGCTGCTGCGTGTGCTTTGCGAATGATGCTCCGCGTTGAGATCGTGCGGCCCTGGCCATCCTCGTCCTCGCCGATGATGGCAATGCCGAGAGCATTGTCGTCACCACCAGTCATGACCAGGCATGCTCCGCGCAGTCTTATCAGATCCAGACTCTTGATGCTGCTCTGATGTACCTGAGCCGCTTGTGCCAGGGAAAACCACCTTCCCCCGCTCTGCTCTTGCCCAGACCTCCACAAGGCCATGTGTCCGTCCGTCGATGCCGTGGCGATCCACAGGTCAGTTCCGCGACCGTCGAGATGCCGCACTTGTGTAATGCAAGCCCCCGTGTAAGAACCCTGCGCAAAGGGCTCAAAGCCTCCGGTCGACGAATAGCGATATGACTTGACGGTCGAATTGGAGAACGCAAGGGTTACCACCATGCCTTGTCCAGAGATTGGCCTGGAGACGTCAAAGTCCATGATGCGCAAGTCCCCGACGGGACTCTTGTCGGCGAAAACACCTTCATAGACCACTGCGAGTCCAGCGTACGCGGCATCCAGCGTTCGTATCCTCCACACGAAAAATTCCTCGTTTCCAGCGCTGCTGAAGAGATATTCGTCTTCAAACCATTGCAAGCGTTGTATCCCCGTCACGTGCGCCTTCATAGATGCCAGGTATTGCATGTGGCTCCGGCCTTCTCCTGATCCCGGTTCTTGGCAGTACTCCCATATCCGAATCGTCGTGTCCTCTGCCCCAGACGCAATGTACCTTCCATTAGAGCTCAGTGCCCGTATTTCTCGCCCGTGGGTCCCCAGCTTGAGCGGCCTAGACGCAGGCTGGGCCTGCGAATAGATGGACAACTTGGATGTCTTAGTAAACGCGAAGCGGTAGCGCCCAGGGTCGGAGATGCTGTAATTCAACCGAAACGTTCGATGTGCGCCTCCACATTCAACCGTGGCAACCTCCTCCCGCCTTGTCTCGTTCCAAATGACAAAGTCTTTGCTTCTGAAGCCGTACAAGATCAGTTCCGGCGCCGCGTCGGTTGTGAACCAGGCGCCTTCGATCATGGGCCCGAACGGAGGCGAGGTCTCATGCAGGAGGTGGAGGCGGGCAGAACTTTCCAGTCGCTCGATTTCATAAATGCGATATCTGCCGTCGCGGCTTGTGGCAAGAAAGTAAGGTGAGAACATGGTCGAGGATGACTTGGATGCGAGCGGTACGATGGCGGTGATAGCATCACGGCTGTGGGTTAACATGTCGAACATCGGACGCCAGACGTCGTCCTGCTTAGTCAAGATAGACACCCAGCCATGGCGAGATCCCATGAGGAGCATGTCGTCCATTCGGGCGGCGGAGACGGGAACGAACCGGCTGTCGAGGCCGGCGACGCGGTCGTGGCTGAGGACAGCTCCGGTGGAGGAGCCGAGGACGAGGTAGGGCGGCTCGGCATTGCCATGAAGGTGGACGAGTATTTCGACCGTTTTCGAGTCCTGGTTGTCCTTCGAGAGGCAGCATATTTCGACGACTCTGCCAGAGACATTGGCAATGTGAGAAAGCCGGTTAGGCATCTGGAAGTAAAAGATGCTGCCGACTGTCGTTCCGAGGACAGCGGCGCCGGGACTGACGTTTCGGAGGACGTAAGTGAGCTTCAAGTCACTGATCGCTTCATCAACCTCTACTTCCTGCCACTTTATTCTATTTCGTAGTGATCCCAGGAATAGCCGGCCGAGACTAGTCACCGCCAGGATGTCATCCTGCCCAAGGAAATCGTAACGGCTAATGATTTCCCGGCTGCCGGTGTTAGTCTGACGAGTAGGCAGAGATTCGAGGACATCGTGAATGTCGACAGTGACGACGGCGTTGTGCGGCACTACCGCTTCTGATCCGTCACAGCTTCGAGGGCTTGAAGGTTCTTCAATGAGACTGATCCTACCATCCCCTCCACCTGTCGCGATCATCGTCTTTCCATCTCGACAGAGAGTCGCCCCTGCCCACAAATGCTTGCCATTGTGTAGTGAGAACGTCTGCCCGTGTTTCAGCGTGCCTGTGCAACCTCCTTCCTTCGTTGCTTGAAGTTGCAGGTGCCATCTCTGCGCCGTCGAGTCCTCGCCAAAGGAGTACACGGGAAGAATGCCGTCTTGCGACATGGTAGAGGGCTCCGACATGCCGAACTTAACGCCCCATATCCTCGAAGCGTGGCCCATGGCAGTGGCGACGGGCTGTTGCGCCGAGGTCCCTTCCCCCGACGGCACATCGTCACAGCTTGGCGTCGACCTGAAGCCCGTCTCCATAATGGCGTTGTCAAGGTGTGGCATCGAGCTGGTGCTTGTCTCACGCTCTGTAACATCCCATACGCGGATGGTCCGGTCGTCGCTGCAGCTCACGAGTAGCCGTGCCGTCGAGCCGTCTGGAAGCGTGATCTCAGGGGTCATGTCCACACCATAGATGGAACCCTCGTGACCCGACAGAATTGACAGTACCGTATGCGAGGCGGCATCTCCAGACGATGCGGCGCACTGATACTTCCACACAACTACATCGCCAAAAACGGTTCCGCCAGCGACAAGCACGCCGCTGGGGGATGTCCAGCGCAAGTGTGCGGCGTAAAGCATGGGCCGCGAAGGCGATGTCGTAGCTCCGAAGTTGATGCTTCCTGACAGGCAGTCGTAGGTCAAGGGAATGACCTCGTTGTGTGCCGTTGCGAGGACCGCGCAGGAGGGATCCCATGGCGAGATGGCGGCGTCGTAGATCCAATCCGGAGCGGTCCCCTCAGCAAGCAGCCTCACCGTACCATTGATCTCAATGCTGTCGGCGTCGAAGATGGCGACTGAAGATGAGCCCCAGACAATCACTCTTGTGGAACTGTCATCCTGCTGCACGCGTATGCCGTGTATCGGCTGCTCCGCAAAGACGTCGACCTCGCACAGCGGCCTGCCAGTCTCGCTCGCCAAGTAGACGCACAGCCGCGCGTCCTCGCCGGCTAGGACGTATACGACCCCAGAGCGCGCCGTGTAGAAGCCAAGACCTGTGATGGGCACTTGGGAAAGCTCCCTCGTGAGCGTGCATTGGCTTGCAGACTGGTAACGTCGTCAATGATCGGACTGGAGGGCGAATTGGAAGGAAACGGATGCGAACCTCGGGCATTATGTAATGGGGGGCTGCCCAAGAAAGCAATATGCCGAGCGGCAGTCACAAATCCCTTTATATCAGCATGGATTCAGCTGTCTGAAGCATCAGACAGATGCCATGTAAGTGAGGCCGTTATGCGAAATGCGGGTGAGTCAAATGGACACCAAAATTTTCGTGGGGCGCCTAGTCGCGTCCAACGACACCTCAACACTACGCTCGTGGGATTGAGGGGCCCCAAACATCAGCTACGAAAACTTTCACATCGAGTTTCCTGAGGGAGAAAAATATTTGTTGGAATCCAAATTCATTGACTCGTGTCAATGCATCCGTAGATGCTCTATGTACAGCAGCCGTGCCCGATATCGTAACGAGCGCGCCTGTCTAGCAGCGGCGCCATTATACGTCGCGAGCTACAAAGTCTTGTTCTCGTTGATCCAGTATAAGAGAGTCTATAGAACGCCGGCAATGCATGATCCAGATTCTAGCGTCCTCAATAAACCCAATCATGACAAGCAAAGAAAAAAAAATAAACCCCAATCAACTTCGCGTGTGTACTTTACACCCTGTGGGAGTAAGGCTCGTAAGCCAGATCTGATCGGCCAGTGCCGCTGGGGTACCGCGGAGGCTGAGAAGAGTAGGGGTGGGCGGCGAATTGGCTTGGCTGCTGGTTAGGGTTGTAGAAGCCGCCGCTCATCTCGTGCTCATTGCTCAGGGGGGCATAGCCGCTCTTGGGCAGCAGCTTCTCGCCGTCGGTGCTCTGGTGCTTGTTACGGCCATAGGCGTTGCGGCTACGGTGCTCGGGCTTGCAGCAGCAGATGGTGAAGAGCCAGAAGAATGCGGCAGCGATAGCGAACGCCGTGGCGATCCAGACTGCGGCCAGGAACTTGGGGTCGAAGCTGCCCTTGACGCCGTAGAATTTGGCAGTGCTCTCGACCGCTCCGATGACGATGCTAGCCATGGCAGTGGCTAGACCGGCGGCGGCACCGACGAGGACGGCGGTGATAGAAGCGATGAGCCACGTCAGGCAAGAGGCGATGCGCGAGCAGTTGGCAAAGATGCCGACAAAGAGCTCGACGCCGAGAGCGACGAGGGCGATGATGAAGGCGACCTCGGTCCACTTGGTGACGGTGGTGAAGGCGTTGAGGGCATCCTTGATTTCCTTGGGTAGACTGATCTTGACACCAGCGGCGGAGCCGAAGTTCTCAATCCACGTCGTGTTGAGCTTGCTGGCGGCCCAGTTGAACTGAGCCTTGGTGCAGTCCTGCTTGCCAGCCTTGTCGGTGCTGCAGTAGCCCCACAGGTTCACGTCGTAAACATTGTCGAGGCCAAGGTTTCCAGCAGTGATGTTGCTGGTCTGGACATTGGCACGGATCTTGTGACCGGCGCCGACCTTGCTGGCAATGTTGTCGAGGTTGGCCGGGTTGATGGAGAGGTCGGTGACGTTGACGCGGAAAATGTAGAAGCTGTTGTGGGCGACGCCGGAGAGTGTGGCGACGAGGAGCGCCACGATGGAGGCTATCGTGAGCAGGAAGGGAACTGCCACGCAGACGAAGCGGCCGATGGCCATGGCTGCGGCTGTGGTGTGTCGGAAAAGGTGGAATGGGTCGCTGATCGGCTAGAGGGAGAGGCTGCCTCGGTGAGCGAGCGAGCGAGCGAGCGAAGGTGACGTCGAGAGTGTTGACGGTCTACGGCGGACGAGCAGACGGCGACGGGCTGCAAACGAGAGTCGGACTCGGGAGTGACGCAGATACGGATGGTGGTGAGAAGGAAAGAAATGTGACGTCGGGCATCGCAGTGTTTTAAGCAGGGCGACGCGAAGCCTGGCGGAGCTGATAAGTGGGCAACACCGGGATTGCATGTTTGACGTGGAGTGGCGCAGTGAGCATGAGGATGGTGCTGACGAGGTTGGGCGCAGCGCACCAGCCGGCATCCCGCAGGATCCTCAGTGGTTGGCTGATTCAGGCCCGGCTCCACGGCTGAAGGGCACACGGGGCCAGGGTCACCCCAGGGGACCCTCAAATGGATGATGGAATCTGGAGCTTCGCCTCTTCTGGTCCTGACAGCAGGCTGATTGAGGAAAGTCGAAAGCAAACTCGTCCTCAGGCCCTTACGGATGAGCCTCGTCTCACTCCACTGCTTCCCATTCTCGCGCAGACATAGAGCTTCACTACGCCCGTATGCGCCAGTCTACCTACGAGTAAGCAACAGCTGCGGCTGTACTTTGCAGCCGCTGAAAGGCAACGTACGCGTCGTTCTTCGGGCGCGCACTTGTTCTCTTGGCAAGGCGAAAACTCGATCCACCGTCTCCCACTCGACAGCCCGAGAAGATCAAGAAGCCAGCGCCACATGTCACAGCGGCCGTGCGATGACGACGCCTCGAAAGGGGTGCGCGAGGACGCTGGCACTGATCGACCTGGATCTACAAGACAAAAATATCTCATATTTCGATTCTGCCGTTGGGCCGGCAACGGGTGCCATTGCGAATTCAGTGTCCTTGCTGACGATTTCCCCCCCCCATAGTTCGCCCTCGTCTCCCACGCTACTCAACCGATGCATGTGCCGACAAAGATGCTCCCTTCCGTGCAGCGCATCACCTGTGAGACCAATGCGAGAGTACGCGTTGCAGCTCGTCCGCTGTTTTCTCTGTGCTGTGCCTCCCGTCAGGACCCCATAATAAAAGCCTCCCACGCTCCCGCACCGCCTCTCTGCTAGTCAACGTTCACCTAAAATTAGAAGCCCTTGCCACCACCCGCTGAGATGGCGGGGTGGGCAGCGTGGACGCTAGCGCACGAAATTCAGCGATTGCGGGCACGAATCGTCAGGCTGTGAGAGACGATGCGTGGCCCAGCCTCTCGCAGAGAACCTCGAGAGTCGAGGTATTCTGGGAGCATAGCCCATCTCTACCAAGACCCAGAATCGGCCCATTAGGCGCGGTCAGAGCCGGAGGGCGATGGAACGCCCTCGCTGTCTACGAGGCTTACCGGATGCCACGCTTGGCGCAGCATCACAGCCGTCGATATCACGTTCTTTGGTCGTGGAGCTCATACACGGCTCTCGCGGCCGCAGGACCACGGCAGGCGGACACGTCGTCGTCAGCACTCTTGGCTCGGACAAACGCCCTCAGAAGGCGGAAGAGGAAGGGCTTGTGGCACATGAAGCCCCAGATCCCGCGCAAATGCCAAGTTCAAGGGACTGGTCCGTCTCTGCCATCCTGCCTCACCAGGGCTTTGGCTGATAGAGGACTGGTTAGAAAAGGATGACTACCATTCCCTGCCGGCCACGAAACACAAACAATGTCTTTGAAGTGTGCCGACAAGCCGGCGGGCTGCTGATGCAATCACTGGGCACTCCAGCGGTTCGTAGGCGATGTTGTTTGCCGCAACCGGATTTCGCTGCTACACGATTGTGCTGCGGCACAGGGTTGGCATTCATCATCACCATGGGCAAGTTCGCAGGAACCCGAGGGGCGGTGCGGGCGTCTGGGTCCGCGAAATCGTTTCCGCGCGATACCTGGCGCCGTCCAAGGTCGAGAGCTGGAGGGCTCCTTCGCCTACGAGTAGTCAGGCTGGGAGCATACCTCTACGCCGCTATTTGACGGCTCGTCTGGACAGGAGGTAATATTGGTCCATCCCTCCTCATAGCTAGCTACTTTGTGCCGCAATGTCCCCATTTCTTTGCCACCCAATGCCATTCTGTCTGCTCATGTGTCCGTGGTCTGGCAGCTCTCGGGGCGGATCGACCATTCGCGAGGTTTCACCAATTAATATTCCGTCGATTATCATCGTGGCGCTTCTGTCCGTCAATTATCATCGTGGCACTTCCGCTGCCATCGGGCTGTTGGGCAGCATCCAAAACCGAGCAAGTGCTGGCCAACACTTTATTATAGGGGGGAGACGGGGCGCTGGCACAATCGATGGCCAGGGTGTGGAGGTGCACAGCTGCCAGCGAAACCTTAAATTGCACTGTAGCCGTTCGGCGCACTGGCACGGCGCCGAACCGGCCCCAGCCCAGCCCCACCCAGCGGGCCCAGCGACAGGACGCCCGCCAGGACATGCATGAGGTCGCACCCGCTGGACTGGAACGTCCACTACAACAGGATCTCAAATCGTTTTCGGCGTCTTTGGTCGGGTTCTCCTCCGCACAGGAAAGAACCCGCCACCGACGAGAGCTCCTCTTCCGTGCACTCTTCACTCGCAATTGCCTGCTGTGCTTTTCTTTGGGGTTTCTGGACCTTCTGCGCCTTTCTTTCTCCACCCCCTGCTCCCGTCCGCTCAGCTGCTCCGGACGCGCAGCACACGCTGGCGCCCCCCAGCGCTGATTGGCGCGCCGCCGCGGACCTCTCTCAGCGCTAACGAGGTGCCGCGATAAGTGATAGTTTAGCCTCTGCTGGGCTTGCTGGGCTCGCCACCATCAACAGTCACGAGGAGCTGGAGCAGGAGCATCCCATCCGCCCCTCACGCCGCCGTCGCTGTCCTCGCTGGAGATCCATCTCAATAATCGCAAGGCTCCTGTCTAGGAAACACTCGTCCCTCTAGAGACGCAGGACTGGCCATCCTGGTTGCTACGACAAGCGTCCCAGCAGCCCCAGACATCTTGGCGACTGCGCTGCAGCCTTAGGCCGTCTCCGGATCTGCAGGTACTGCGCCGATTGCTCCCCAATCCCGGCCATCGAAGGCCCGTCATTCTTCTTCCTCTTCAACCTTTTCCCCTCACCGTCGCCTCTGCGCCTCTCCTGTCTCATCGCGCTCGCGTCGCCGCTACCGAACCATCCGGTCCTCCTGCTTGCCGTTCTGCCTGATCCGAGGACCGCAGCCATAGCACGCTCGGTTCCAGCGCTCTCGATTTTATCCCCGAATCGCCGACAGTCTTGCCGCAGCTTCCACCGTTGCCGCAGCGCCGCGAGGCCCCACGACGTCATCACGCCAGAATTCTTCTACGAGTACGGAGTGACTATACCCTCCTGTCCTACGATCCCGGCCGTTCGCCTTGGACACGCACGACGGCCCTTTTCAGCTTCAGCGCGGCCCCGTCTGCTCCGTCGTCGGTCGCCCGCCCCGCCCTCCTTACCGACGTCTTTGGTGCTTACCACGCACTCCTGCCATTCCGTCTCCTTTATCTGCGCCCGAGATTCGCCTCATCAACCGCCAAGCCTAGCGCTGATAAGCCGTTGACGGTCGGTCGAACCCAGGCGAACATCGGAACGAGTTTCCCCCCACCCACGCCACCCACGCGACATTTGAGACAACGTCCGCGTGCGTGAACGAATCCCACTCGCGCATCCTCCAACAAGCTTGCGATGGGCAACCAGGCCTCCAAAGAGGGCGGTGGCTCTTCGCCCAAGGGTTCCTCTGCGGGATCTGGCGATGGTTTCCAGTCGTATCCATCTTTCAGCAGGTCGGACACAAAAGACTCATCGCGATCCTTTCGCTCGCTGCGATCCAAAATACCCGGAAGCATCAGCAAGGATAGCCCCAGAAACTCCGCACTTCTGTCCAACGGTGACTCTGCGAGCGATAAAAATAACAGCGGCCAAGGCAGCAGCAAGGCTATTGACGCCGCCTCTGTGCGGTCTGGACGAAGCGGTCGTTCGAGCGCGTCTCGCACCAGCCGCAGCGACCTCCCTCCGCTGAGGCACAACTCCACAGATCTGTCCAACCGCGACTCTGCAATTATCGAGGACCAGCCTCCGCCCTCGCCCGTGCCAGACAGCGTTCTTCGTGGCAATCATGATGTGAGCGCTGCGCAAGCTTCTGGCGAGGTAGACCACGTGTCCGATCAGCCACCGTCGGCGAACGCCAGCATCAACACCCACATGCAGGCCCCGGGCACACCGATCCTAGTCAAGCGAGACAGCCAATCCAACGCTGTCCATAGGCCGGAGTCAATGGACCCGGCTACTAAAATCGACTCGAATGGAAATGTTGCCATGGCCGACATCAAGGATATTGATCTCGACGACTACATTAAGCGCCTGCTCGATGCAGGCTACGCCGGCAAGGTGACAAAGGGTGTGTGCCTCAAGAATGCCGAGATTGTGGCCATCTGCCAGCGTGCCCGCGAGGTCTTGCTTTCGCAGCCGGCTTTGTTGGAGCTGGACGCGCCAGTCAAGATCGTTGGTGATGTCCACGGGCAGTATACTGACCTTATCCGAATGTTTGAAATGTGCGGCTTCCCACCCATGTCCAACTATCTTTTCCTTGGAGACTACGTCGACCGGGGGAAGCAATCACTCGAGACAATTCTGCTGCTCCTCTGCTACAAGGTCAAGTTCCCTGAGAACTTCTTTTTACTTCGGGGCAACCACGAATGTGCCAACGTCACCCGAGTCTACGGCTTTTATGACGAGTGCAAGCGGAGGTGCAACGTCAAGATCTGGAAAACGTTCATCGACTGCTTCAACACGTTGCCCATTGCTGCCATCGTGGCCGGCAAGATCTTCTGCGTCCACGGCGGCCTCTCCCCGGCACTGAGCCACATGGACGATATTCGAAACATTGCGCGCCCGACCGATGTCCCCGATTATGGCCTACTCAACGACCTTCTCTGGTCAGATCCCGCGGACATGGAACAAGACTGGGAGGCCAACGAGAGAGGAGTGAGCTACTGCTTCGGCAAGCGAGTCATTACCGACTTCTTGGCCGTTCACGACTTTGACCTCATCTGTCGTGCGCACATGGTTGTCGAAGATGGCTACGAATTTTTCAATGATCGGGTTCTGGTGACGGTTTTTAGCGCTCCAAATGTAAGTGTTCCCACTCCTGGTACACCAGCTCAGCGATTTTGACGTGAGTAAAGTATTGTGGTGAATTTGACAACTGGGGAGCTGTCATGTCCGTATCGAACGAGCTCTTGTGCAGCTTTGAGTTGCTCAAGCCCCTGGACTCAAGCGCTCTGAAGAGTCACATCAAGAAGGGGCGCAATAAGCGCCAGCAGATGCTCAACAGCCCTGTAAGTTGGCCTGGTTGTGCGGCACAGTCCGTGGCACTAACACAGCCACAGCCGGCAAGCGTGCAACCTCAGAGCGTCTAATTCTGGATGAGTTGGTGGGAGGCGGAGCAAACGAGACGTCAAAGATCCTTCGGGATCCTTCCGACAAATGCACAGAGTGCTTTCTGGGACGCACCGCGACCTGACGACACTATAGCCCCTGGTACAGCGCATCCTAGGCCCAACATCTTTGACAGCGTGTTACGGCGGAAACTACACTGGAGCATAGATGAATCGGTGAGGAGCTTGCGGCCATCGGGTCAACGCAGCAACAACCCTGTTGGCGTCGCACAACTACCTTGCAACACCCGAGTAACGGCAGTGGGACGTGACAGTCCATGTCGAAGCCTGAAATGGCTATCCTCGGTACAGCACATTCTCAATCAGAACCCTGGTTCGAAATACTCGATTGGAAGGTCTCGGTACCCGTCCAATGCGCTTCAGTCGCGTTACGGGTCAGCTCGACGGAGTGCGCCGGGGTCGAGTGATCATGGAGCAGCGGAGGAGTTCGAACGACGGCGTGACACACTAGATGTATGTATTGATTGAAGGAGGTTCAACGAAGTGTGGAATGCCGGTGCAGTGCCTTTTGTACATTATCTGGAGTTCGCAGGCATCACTTCAAACTGGCATGTCCTCTGGGGGTTGAGGCGGGAGTTTCTTACCCGTGCGGCCGATGCACAGATCGCCTGATGCTGGAGAGTTTGGAGTAAAGAGTTTTATTCCAGAGATATAATATCTTGCCATGCCCTCCGCTCGGTGCTTTCGCGACTTTTTAGAATGGTGACTTCCAGACGACTCTGCTGGTGGCGGTGATGATGCGTGGATCGATAATCCTGCTTAGTCATCGCTTCAGCTTGAGAAAAATGGTCCCTTTGCGCTTGGCCCGTCAACGGAAGTTCACGACAATACCGACACCCAATCAATCATGAATCGGCAGGCTTTTCGCTCGGTATGCAGCCGAGCGAGGCCGGAGCTTCAGCAGACCGGCGTTGCGCTGCGAGACTACTTTTCAACGACTCAATGGCTCGGCACAGACGCCGAAGCAACGCCCGGTAGCCCTAAGCCGTCGGCTCGCCAAAGGTGGCGTGTGGCAGCAAGCCAAATCAGCTCTCTGGTGAGGAATCACGGGACTTCTACAGCGGACGAGCGAAGCCGGGAAGCTTCTTTGCAAGCGTCGGGCGGCCAACCGAAGGTTCTTGACGTAAAAAGCCTTCCGAGGGGCGGATTGCGTGGACGCGGAGGTCTGCGAGGACGCGGCGGTCTGCGAGGACGCGGAGGTCTGGCTGGCGAACAATCGAAGATTCTTTCCCGCGCACCTTCGCCGTCTGGCGTAAATCGCTTCTCGGGACCGGGTCGAGGGTCTGCCACAAGGGGCGCACGCGGCGTACGGGGTGGTCGAGGTGGTCGAGGTGGTCGAGGTGGTCGAGGTGGTCGAGGCGGAAGAGGCGCTGCCCGGGGCAACAAGTCGCGCACCGACAAGGACGATGCGGATAAGAGAGGCCCGAGACAGGACCCTTACGACACGATGGACCCGGCCGAGCAAGATTTCGACAACGCGATGCGATTCGGCGTCAAGGCGCCTTATACGCCATCCTTCAACGTCGAGACCCTTTCGGCATTCATGCCCGCGAACCCTTCAACGCCCGCCGGACGATCCGCAACAGTGGTGCAAAACCTAAGCGTGTTGGGCACGGCTGACCCTATTGGTGCGCCGCAGGCCCTGCAAGCGAAGAACTACGCCCAGGATCTCGAAGACGAGGGCATTCGCTTCTTTGCGGATGCAAAAGCCAAGGACGCAGCAGAAGCGTATCTACAGCAGAAACGCCAGGAAGAAGCCGCGAGCCAAGGGGCAGGGGGTGCTGCGTCACCTAACACCGAGCGTATGATCAACGCCGCCGAGGAGGCGATTCGAAAGATCGTCATCGACAGGGCCATCGCGGGCCAGCACGAGAAGCCTGTGTTCGCGACGGACCCCGCTGGCGTGGCGCGGTCGTGGCATCTGCGCGCCGAGACGTATGCGCAAAAGGACGTGGAGAAGTTCGAGAAGAAGCTCAAATCGCTGGTCGGCGCAAAGGAAACGAAGAAGGGCAAGGCGCAGGCCAAGGCTTGAGCAGGCATGTGTACGATGTGAGTCGCAGCATTGGGAGGGTCTGGACGCTCGTGCCGCCATGTGTAATATAGTACATTAGACAGAATATTCCTAACGGTGTCAGTATCATAGGCTCCGTCTCTCCCCCAAGCCACCTATAGTGACAATCTTTAGTTGCGCTCTAGCTGCTTTATAGTCTGTGCCTCCTCGCCGTCAATCTCCTTCATCTTCTTGTCCTGCACTTTCTGCAGCTCCTTCTCGGCTCGCTTGACCACGTCGGGCAGCACCGCGCCCGTCTTCCTCCCATCCTTGAGCATCTTGTCGTGCTTGGTGCGAGCCTGACGCACGCGCTCGCGCCAGGCCTGTGACGCCTCCTTGACGCGGCGCACGAGCTCGTCCTTGCGCTCGAGCTCGACTCGCAGCAGCAGCTCAAGGTCGTTGTCCTCGGCGCGCTGCGGCTGCTGGTTGAACTCGCGCGAGGCCTGGATGGCTGACATGATGGGCTTGATGTAGGCGCGATCGTTGACGAGCAGGGAGATCTTGCGGCCGGAGCGCGGGACGACCTGCGCAAGCTCACTGAGGGGGAAGGACTCGGGAGCCGAGGCGCCGGTGCCGGGGTCGGGCTTGACGGACACGAGGAGGGCGCCGAGGCTGTCCGGGTTGAAGCGTCCGCCGTGGAGGACGGATTGTAGCTGCGACTTGAAATGCGCATCGATGGGCGCATATGCGGCGGTTAAGGAGGAGAAGTCGAGGGGATCATCGGGGCTGGGTCCCGACGATGAGGATGATGGTGATGGAGCGTGCTCGGGTGAGGAGCGCGTGGGACTGTTCGGTGCGGCGGCGATTTTACGCTTCTTGTGGAGGACGGAGGAGGAGGAGAAGGGGCGCATCGAATTGACGGCAGTCGCTTGCCATGGCATGAGCGTCTGTGAGGCGAGGTAGAGCGATTGTCGTGATGAGGCTCGGAGGTTGCATCTGTAGCAATCCTGCTGTTAGCTTCGAAAGAACCGGAGCACTCAACGATTTACGATGCGCTAGAGCGAAGATACCTTTCTTGTGAGCTTAAAAGGTGAAGGCATCGTCTTGCCATACCTGCCACACGTGGAATCGCCATGACTGCGGCTCGCGGACTCGTCGAATGGTTCGTCAATGGAGGACAGCTGCGTCAGGAGTGGAGGTGGAACATCTGGAGACGCGGCGTCGTTTTTAGCCCGATAAGATAAGGACTTGGAGACATCAGCGGCCTTCAACAGCTTGAACGTCCATCAACAAAACGACAGTCCATTTTCCGAGAAGAGGTTTTTGGCTCAGGAAGCTGCTCATGCCTGAGTTGCTCAGATATCTGAATTGAGTCGGCGAGGAGCCGGAGCTGGTAGTGTGACAGCTGGCAGCTCGTTACATCACGAAGCGCTTGTTCACCCGCCAAACTAGAGAGGCCTGACAGGCACCCATCAGTCGCAATACCTCTCCGATTATTTCTGCCCTCGAGGCAAGTATTCTCAAGCAATGAAAAGGTAACCCTCTTGAGAATGGCACTGTTTCTCAAGTCTGCTGTATTTTTTACAGTTCTGACTAGAACTACGAGTCACTGTGCAGCTGTCAGTCAATTGACGTGGTGCCTCTCCAGAAGTCGTTCCTGACCATGGGTAGAATGTAAAGGCTTAAGCACAAGAGGTGTGACCCCCAAAATATGGGCCAAAAAAAAAGGGCTGGAAAGTCGGGAAACAAAGATGCATCCAGCAGATCAAAAAGCAAAAAAGAATTTGATCGCGGCAGGGATCGAACCTGCGATCTTTCGCGCACAATCTGTTACCGATGTAAAGCGATTGCCTTACCACTTGGCCACACGACCAGTCTAATAATAGAACACTTCAAATTTACCTTTATAAGCGCTAGCAGCAGCTGAATGTGGCGTCAGGCTCTAGCAACGAGCAACTTCAAGTTGCCTAACATTCTTCAAACACAATGAGTGGCAGAGAGGGAAGCAGCATACTGGTTACCCTGGGAGACATTCGGCAACAGTCACGTCCAACCGAGCATCGGTGGAGCAAGAGAGAAAAAAAAGACTCTGTTACACACTTGAGGCTTGGGGTATTGACCAGTCTCTCATTCGACACCTATTCTTTTGGTTCCTATCTCATGTTCCCTCCCTGTCGCACAACCTTCAGCTCTGCAGCGGCTGACCCATTCCGCCATAAGTAATCATCTTGGTGATCTGGTATTCTCCGATGCCGTACTTGGATCCTTCGCGACCGAAGCCACTCTCCTTGACACCGCCAAATGGCGCAGCGGGGTCGGAGATGATGCCAGTGTTGATGCCCACCATGCCGACCTCGAGCGCCTCGGCGACGCGATGCACCCTCTGCAGGTCACGCGAGAAGAAGTACCCGGCCAGGCCGACCTCGGTGCTGTTGGCCATATCAACCACTTCCTTCTCCGTCTTGAAGGGGAAGACGGCCGCGACGGGTCCGAATGTCTCCTCAGTGGCAATGGCCATCTCGGGCGTGGCATCACGGATGATTGTGGGCTGGAAAAAGTTGGCACCTAGCTCCGGCATCTTCTGACCACCGATGAGAAGCTTGCCGCCCTTGCTCTGGGCGTCCTTGACGTGGGACTCGACCTTGGAGACAGCGCGGTCGTGGATGAGCGGGCCGTGAGTGATGCCGTCGGCAAAACCGTGGCCGACCTTGAATGCTTTGACCTTTTCAGCGAACTTGCGGACGAATTCGTCATAGATGCCCGCCTGGACGTAGATGCGGTTGGCACAGACGCAGGTCTGGCCCGAAGAACGGAACTTGGAGGCGACGGCGCCGGCGACGGCGAGGTCGATGTCGGCGTCGTCAAAGACGATGAAGGGGGCGTTGCCACCAAGCTCCATGGAAAGCTTCTTGAGTGTGTTGGAGGACTGCTTCATGAGGAGCTTGCCGACGCCGGTGGAGCCGGTGAAGGAGACCTTCTTGACGGCGGGGTCGGTGGTGAGCACCTCGCCGACCTCGGGGGTGTTGGCCAGAGTGGTGACGATGTTGACGACACCCTTGGGGATGCCGGCGCGGTGGGCAAGCTCGGCGAGGGCGAGTGCCGTGTAGGGGGTCTCGCCGGGGGCCTTGCAGACGACGGTGCAGCCCGCAGCCAGCGCGGGGCCGACCTTGCGGGTGATCATGGCGGCGGGGAAGTTCCATCTGATGCTTCGTCAGCGCAACGGTTTCGTCAAGAATCCAAAGACAAGAGCCTCACGGTGTAATGAGTCCGCAGACGCCGACGGGCTCCTTGATGGTCCACACCCTGTTGCCAGGCACCGTCGCAGGAATGGTGTCACCGTAGCTGCGTGGTGCTTCCTCGCTGAACCACTCGAAGAAGTTGGCGGCGTATGTGGCCTCGCCCTTTGCATCCGCGAACGGCTTGCCGTTCTCCCAGGTGATGAGCTTCGCAATGTCCTCGGAATTCTCTACCATGAGATCGTACCACTTGCGCAGCAGCTTGGCGCGCTCACGGCCGGTTGTGTTGCGGAAGGTTGGGAAGGCATCGGCGGCTGCACGGATGGCCGACTTGGTGTCTTCGGCGTCGCAGTCGGCGACGGTCCCGATGAGGTCTCCGCTAGAAGGGTCTAGACGCCATCACTGTAAGTTGATGCTTGTGTAGAGCGAGTGGGAGGTTTTGAGAACAGACCATTGACCTTGAATGTCTTGCCCGAGCGGGCGGGCCTCCACTCGCCATTGATGTAGCAGGCGTCGTGCTTGAGCAGCGACGGATCCTTGAGCTGTAGACCGAATTAACTCGTCAGCTTTTGCGTTTCGATTTCGCCGCTCATTTCTGTGTGGGCAGCGTGACGCACCTTGGGCGCCATGGTCGAAGCGCTCCTCGCAAGCATCAGCGACACAGCGGGGGAGAAGCGCAGCGATGAAGCTCCCACCCGTTGCAGGAGCGCCATGGAATCCGGCGGTTCTCGAGCTAGGCTGGCCGTCGACAGTGAAACAAAGCCAGAAGCTCCCTTGGCCTAGGTTGCTCGATGCACAGTATCACCTTGTGGAATGGTTGGGGAGAGGAAGAGAAAGGGCAGGCCGACGACGGGTACAAAACGTCACTGGCAGGGGCGGGTCCTACCCCAATTCGCGACCTCGATGGGGGCGCCGGGGGGTTGTCGTTTTGCGGGGGGGCGGCGAATCACAGGCTGCGTCGACGCAGCCCGGGGCGGCGCATCGCGGTCCACGGACCCCGTTGGAGGCGGCGCGCGGAGCTCGAGAAGCTGTTACGTACGGGGACCGGGCGCCATCGGAGCCCGGCGTCTACAATTGGGCATTGGCAGGAGAACGGGGCGTTGATATGTACCTTCAGATTGTAACTTCACCTCATCGTGAGCTATGCCCCGCCCACTCACCGCGAAACTGTTGTGTCACGCCTGCGCCAGTTTTGGAATGTGTTTTCTGTTCTACCGCATCTACGCCGTACATGTATTACGATATTCTCTGCAAATACAGATACTGCAGGAATGAAGGGACGGGAACGTCTGCTGCGATATCCCAGGCCGAGCTGCATGCCCCGGGTCTTGTGGTAGCCATCTCCTGGCATGGTTCCCGGACCGCACCTTTCCCCATACCGACTCATTCCTCCCAAACGCCTGCGCCGCTGCAAACTCACGACGGCTTGGATCTCAATAATTGCATTCTTTCGAAAGGCCTCTCAAGGTGCACGCTAATTCACATGTTCTCCGGCAGCTCAACTGCTCATCCATTCCTGTGTGTCTGGGAGCGCAACGGCAGTTGTCGGTCGAGGGTGTGGAACGCCTGCGTCCTCGGAGTAAACGGCGTGGCGTTGACACTGACGGGAGACTTCATGCTGTGCATCTCCCAGATGCTCATGCTCCTCTCCTTGGGGTCCGAACTGATCGAATTGTCATCATCGTCGTCGACCAGGTCGTTGTCCTTGTTGGGCCACAAGGCGTGAACGGCAAAGCCCAGGTTTGCCAGGTACACGACCCTGCAAGTACACGGTCAGTTCAAGCTTGCCGAGTCTGCTCGAGCAGGGTTGGGAGCATACAGCATGAGCAACGTAATGCCGAGCGACGCCTGCGCGATCTGGCACGCCTTGTACTTGCCAGACGGTCGCGCAAGGTCGCAGCCCTTTCGAAAGTACCACGCCGCCGGGGCGGGATACCGAGAATCGGCGTAGTCGGGGCCGATTTGCCCGTACACACTGACCGAGTAGAGCGCAATCAGCGCCATGTTGACGAAGCAGGCGATGACGGGATAGTATATCTTCATGATGAACATGATGAGCTTGGCGAGGAGGAAGAAGAGGGAGACGATGGAGATGGCCACGTTGAAGTTGGTGAGGCTGCGAGAACGATCATCAGCGAGCTGGCTGCTGGCGCTCGGCATATGGACAAGACTTACGTCGAGCTCCAGATCAGCGGCACCTTGGGAAGGGGACGATAGTTGGCGTAGGCGTAAAGAATCATATTGGGATTCGAGTTAAGCTTGTTGTCGAAGCCAATCTGCCACATGTCGGTGCGATATAGGTTCGGCTGGGCGAGTCCAAATATGACGAGGATGGGCACGAGGACGGCGAGCTCGACTGGCATGAGCCATCCCGTTGCCCTTTTGTCAAGTTGAGTCCATGCCCGTGGAATGAGACGATATGTCTTGTTCTTGCCGAGGAGGAGTCTCTTCATCGTGCTCGTGATTTCTGGTGCTGTTGCGCTGCGATTGTGGTTGGCCGACCGCGGATGGGTCTATCCTTAGACGGCCGGTCGAAGTGTAGTCCGGTGTGCGTCGTCAAAGAGCTTCCGCAGAAAGGCTGTGGACCAGGTTTGCGGACGCGAGCTGTGTCCTCTCTTGCTCGCCCTCTCGCTGCAGTAGTTGTCGTCGAAGAGCCTGTCGGGCTTGGCCGTTGGCCCATCTCGAGAGGTTGGGGCGGCGAGCGTTTAAAGGCCAAAGCTGGGGTCCATCCAGTTGGGGTCCAACGGGGACCGGGATGCCGGGCTGCACCCGCGGCAGCGTGATAGGTCGCTGCAGCTGCATCACCAACACCGCGGCCAATAAGAAGCAACAGGTGAGGGCATCTCTAAGCGCCCGCGACGGCTTGGGCTGCACGATTGGCCGGGCCGCGGGAGGGAGATGCGGGCATCAGCCAATCAGGTAGACCAGTTGGCGGTGCGAGCGCCCGTCCTCTGCGTGAAGGTGGCAAGCATCGTCCAAGAGCCAGCGGCTGCAAGCATGCCGTGTCTGGCCTAATCCATCGCCGCTGCGGCCTAGGAACTTGCCGCGTGGTGTCTGTTTGGCGTGAAGCTGCCGTGGTTGAGTGTCTCAATGCCGGCTCAGATGAGAATTCATCTTGCCCACGTGCGCTATCTTTTAAGATTGGACGGGAACCTTTCATCAGCAGAGAAGGGAATTTCGATTGAAATACGAAGTATGTAGTACTGTAGTACCCCTCTGTTGGGCCGCCAAGTTTGTTACACGACTTGACACTTCATTCTCGGTGAAGAATGGTTGAACGCTGTAGACTCAAGCTCATGCACATCATGCATACCTTAGGCTACCACGTCCAAGTTGCAAAAGCAATTCGAGAAACGCGTACACAAGCATGTCACTTAACTGCGCACATCACGGGGTTCAAAGTCCTGTCTCGCTGGCACACGGCG
This sequence comes from Tolypocladium endophyticum, assembly GCA_024339985.1. NCBI lineage: Eukaryota > Fungi > Ascomycota > Sordariomycetes > Hypocreales > Ophiocordycipitaceae > Tolypocladium > Tolypocladium endophyticum. The sequence goes on from JALHBW010000107.1 coordinate 151,653, forward strand.
TTACACAGACTCGGAAATGCTGTCTTGAGCGAGTATTGCCGCCGGCAAGCCGCTAAGCAGGAATGGGTGGTCGCAGTGCAGTTTCGGGAACTTGCGTTCATGAGTTTTGTCTGGAGCAGATTTGGGACACCAGGCTCCTCGCCTTGCTGAGTGGTTCATGAGGCTGCCGCTGTTGAAGTAGATCGGCGGGGCCCAGCCATTTCCAAGCCTTCTCTCATCGTACAAGAGCCGAACCAAGCACAGCAATGGTAGGCTGACATTTCTTGAGCAGTACAATCAGTTCATGACGTGCATGTCGTTGAGCCACGAAATGTCTTGCGCAAAAGGGCGGTGGCCACGATCTCGACCCACCACGGTGCCATGGGGACTGGTTCATGAGGCTGGCGGCCTAGACTCCTTGCCGTGAGTCCTGCCGCAGCCGCTGACGATACGAGAACGCAGCCTCTGTCGTCGGCACTTGGTCAACCGGAGCATTTTGTGAGCAGTGGATGCGGATGTGGAGATGGGTGGAATGCGAAAGCCGACCAGAAAAGGGACCAGTCAGCCGCCTCGTCCTCATAGGCGCTGACCCGGCAGCCGTACTGTTGGACGACGCTGACTCCTCTGCTAGCGGGCAATCTCCTGCTTGACAGTCCAGACCGGTCGATGGCTCTCGATGCTCACAATTGTACATTCAGGCCCTGGACATCGATCGGTCGATTGAAGCGACATCGGGCCTGACACGGTCGCATGTACCAGTACCAGTACCTGCGCCTCTCGTGCATGCACCCGAATGACCGACAAACACTGCGCAACGAGAGAGAAGCTGGCAACATTGGGATTCGCCTGTGGCGAAGATGACAGACGCTTCAGGCGCGAGAAAAGGGCTCCAGCGGCCGCTGTCAATCTTGCTGCAGGCCAAAGGGACGGGGCCGGCCGTCGTCGCTTCATTATTTGCCATCTGGTCTCGCATCGGCTTCGACAGTCAGTTACGCTCGCTACGGGAGTGGGAATGTGCTCATTGTGTAGAATACCTTATTCTTTCATGGCGGGACGTCAGGGACCATCTCGCAGACGCCACCGTGCCACGGGCTCGTCCCGCGCTGGCGGCGTCCGCAGCCGCCCCTCCGATTCGTGCTACGTAGCGTGGCTCGCCGTGGCTGCTGTAACTGTCGTTCATCGTTCATCGTTCATCACTTATCGTTTCGACTACTCGTAAATACTCGTGCCAGTAAAACGCTGTCGAGTTTTCTTTCCCCTTGCACCTCTTCCCCGCCATCTGAATCTCTCCAGCGTGGCACTGGTCCTTGATTCTGACGGATCTCGCCTTTCTCCCTCTTCAAGGTGACGGAACGGTCGACCCCATCGCCATTCCCGCCACGAACCACTTCTCATCTCGTCCCTGCCAGCGCTCCTCTGCGACTCATCCCGCCTCCCATTTTGCCATGCTGGCCGCGGTCGAGCAGCCCCACAGCAAATACAAGGTCAAGACCCAAGCCGTCCTCGCGATTGCGTCCCCGGATCACCGTTAACCTTGGCGCTGCACCGGTGCCGCCGGCCGTGCATCTTCTCGGCGTGTTGCCGAAGCGATTTGCATATCCACTCTCGGCTGGCCATCTCGATCTGGCTCTGCGTCGTCCACAGTCCCACGTCCAGGCCTAGACCCGGACGCAAGCAGCTCGGGTAACGCAGCAGAGAGCCAGGTTGTGCTCGCATTGGTACCGGTACAGGTCTGCTGGACCCAGCCGTCCCTCCGTGCTTGCTCCCCATCTCCCGGCTCTGCCCTGCGCCCACTACACCCGCCCGCTTCGCCTGGGCATTAGTCTTGAGCAACCTGCTTGGCTCCATTGCCAAGTGCTTGCGATCGCGTTCCCTGTCCAGTCCGTATTGCATCCCCACCTTCCCTGGGCGTCTTGATGCAGCAGCCAGGCGGCAGCGATGCCTCCCGCTCCGGCCCTGCTTCTTCCTCCGCTTCTGCTTCCAACGTCCCTGGCAACACTACCGCTTCCTCCGGCGACACTGGCCAGAAAGCCTCTTCTTTCACCGAGGCTCCCTCGGCGACTGCAGCAATAGCTTCTGGTTCGCCGCTCGCCCGCAGCCGCCGACACCTCTCCAGACGCCATCCCAGTGGCATCCCGGGGCAATGGGCACCTGCTGTTGACCGTCACGGCCAGTCTGGTCCGTCGGCGACGTTTCTACCACCTTCGAGCGCGACTCTCACCGCCTACTATCACAGTCTGTACCGACAGCAGCAGCAACTGCAGCAACAGTCGCAGCAGTCTTCCGGTCTCGGGCTGCCAAGCACCAACAAGTCTCCGAAGCGCTCCTTGAGGCAGGCAGACAGCACCATGGATCAAGCGCCCCTCAAGAAAGCTCGCACGGGGGCGTCGCCGCCCAGGAGGTTCGAGATACCGCCTTCGGCCAAAGGTTTCCCTTCACGATCCAGCCTTGAAGGCCCCCAGTCACCTCTTTTCTTCTCGCACGCCCCTTCAAGGCGTCTCAGCCGCCCTCTTAGCTCCACTGCCTCCGAGATAGCGGCAAGCATGATGTCGCGCCATTCGTCTGAAGCTGTTACGACCGTGAAGCTTCCTCGGGCCAGCGTCAGCTCGGCAAGCCCGGCTATGTCCGGCAGCACGCCCGGCAGCTTGACCTCATCCGTGGACATGTCAGTTCCTTCTACAAGTCCAGAGTCTCGGAACCTGCCTCCAAGCCTGCAAGTGGTGCAGGGTATAAGTGCCATCGAGCTCTTGGAATCCGACGACCGGCCAACCTTCCTTCTCGATCTGGCAAACCCCCCGAATATCAACCACGCCGGCCTCAACATCCTGTACTATAACAGCTCTTTGCGCAACTGCCACGAAATTTACAATCTAGTCAACGTTGACCTTAGGGACTCTGCGATTGCCGGGAGCTTCAGTCACTTTAAAACATGGGCCTATGCCACTCCCAGGACCAGCGAAGGAAACCTTGAATACATGCTGCCGTATCATGAGTACGGCAGCATCAACTGGACGTGCACGACTTTGCGGCAGCGCTTCCGGTTCATTAGCGGCAATGTCACTCCAGTATCTGTGCAATCAACCTCGCCTCTTCCACTGTCGGACGAGCTGGACCTTTCCGCCAACGACAATGATGCACTCCCAACGTCGGCGCCACTCTCACCAATAAAAGACGTCGTAGACGCCGCCGACTATTTCGGTGACGCCGTTTCCGCTCCCGATGGGGAACCGTCAAGTCTGCGAACAATTAAGAGCAAGCTCGATGACGACGCCACTGGTCCCCGTCATCCCGACGAGTTCACGAACCAGGTGCTTCAGCTCCAGCCTACCAAATCGGTCTTCGACTGGACGAGGATACCCGACTCGGACAGCCTCCCTGAACATATCAGGTTTGCCAAGTCGGTAGACTGGGCGTCGACGTCTCTGGGGCCCATGTCCGAATGGTCGCCCCAGTTGCGATCCATGTCCAATTTGGTAATGGCCAGTCCTCATGCAGCGGTCTTGTACTGGGGCCCCGATCTGATTTGCATATATAATGCCGCATTCCTTGAGGTGGCCGGTGGCAAACACCCGGCTCTCATGGGTCAGAAGTACTCCGAAGCGTGGGCGGAGGTATGGGTTGACCTCGAGCCTGTTTTTAAGAGTTGCGTGGAGCTCGGCCAGGCCACAATGAAGCATGACAACCGCGTGTTTATCAAGCGCGACGGGTTTCTGGAAGAGACTTTCTTTTCTTGGGCTCTCGTGCCAATCGTAGGCTTCGACGGCGATGTGGTGGGCATCTATAATCCCTCATTCGAAAACACTTTAAGGAAACTTAACGACCGACGAATGCTCACGCTGCGAGAGATTGGAGAGCGCACAGCGACGGCGACGACAGTGGGCGGCTTCTGGCCCCAGGTCCAGAAGGGCTTAGAGTACAATGATTTCGATGTGCCCTTCAGCATCGTCTACTCAGTCAAAGAGGAGACGGAGAGCGAGGTGTCCTCGATACATTCGGGAAGCTTTATGCACTCGTCACAACTCATTCTTGAGGGATCTGCTGGTGTCCCCGACGGACACCCTGCCGCACCCTCCTCCTTGGATCTGAGAGCGTCAGTCGACGACGGGTTTGCGCCTTACATGAGGCAATGCATGGCCAGGGACGGCGCTCCCGTGGTTCTCTCCGAGGCGTCAGGCACACTTCCCAAAGAATTGATCCAGGGTCTCAACTGGCGAGGCTTTGGCGATCCGTGTACGACCGTTGTCGTATTTCCCGTTGTGCCTACCACCACCAAGGAGGCTGTCGCAGGTTTCATTGTAATGGGCGTGAACCCTAGGCGGCCTTATGATGACAATTACAAATTGTTCATTCATCTCATCTCCCGGCAACTGGCGACATCCATGGCGTCTGTAGTGCTGTTTGAGGAGGAGATCCGTCGTGGCCAGCGAGCCGCTCGGCTGGCAGCGCTGGACCGCGAGGAGCTTTCGATGCAGCTCGTACTGCGGACGCAAGAGGCCAACGAAAGCGAATTTAGGTTCACCCGCATGGCCGAATTTGCTCCAGTTGGAATGTTTATCGCTGACGCAGAGGGTCATATCGACTACTGTAATGACATGTGGTGGCAGATATCCGGACATTCGCGCTTCGACCAAACGGAACTCGCGTGGATGAACAGCGTGAGGAACGAGGACAGACCTGCGTTGGAGTCTGCATGGAAGAGGCTGCTGGAGGAGCGAGTGACCATTTCCGTCGAGTTCCGCTTCAAGCACCGCCAACGAAACGGCGACAGCACCATCGACACCTGGGTCATCATGAGTGCCTTCCCGGAGAAGACTGCCGGAGGGAACCTCAAGTCTATCTTCGGCTGCATAACCGATATCTCTTCCCAGAAATGGGCAGAAAAGGTTCAGAACGAGCGGCGCGAGGAGGCCGTTGAGCTCAAGCGCCAGCAGGAGAACTTCATAGATATCACGAGTCACGAGATGCGCAACCCGCTGTCCGCGGTTCTCCAGTGCGCCGACCAAATCGCAAACAACATATCAGCATTCACAGCCCAAGATGACAAGGAACAGGTCGAAACCCTCCTCGACAGCTGTCTGGACGCAGCCAACACCATCAACCTCTGCGCGAGCCATCAGAAGCGTATCGTCGACGACATCCTGACCCTTTCTAAGCTCGATTCCAACTTGCTAGCCGTCACTCCCGTCGACGAACGGCCAGTGAAGGTGGTTCAGCGGGCGCTAAAGATGTTCGAGTCCGAGCTGATGGCCCACGAGATCCAATTCGAGTTCAATGTCGATGACACATTTGAGAAGCACGGCGTAGAGTGGGCCAAGCTGGACCCGTCGAGACTGCGACAAGTTCTGATCAACCTGATGACCAATGCCATCAAGTTCACGCAGGGCCGGGAGAAACGAGTCATTACGGTCTCTTTGAGTGCGTCAAAGGACATAAAGGAGGTTACGAGTAAGGGCGTCATCTATTTTGATAGAAACTGCAGCCAGCGGACGGCAGGCATGGACATCGACAACGTCGATGAATGGGGTGATGGCGAAAAGATTAACATACATTGTTCGGTCGAGGACACCGGTCCAGGCTTGGCCGAGGAAGAGCTAAAGATCTTGTTTCAGCGGTTTCAACAAGCAACCCCTCGCACACACGTGCAGTATGGCGGCTCTGGCCTCGGCCTTTTCATTTCCAGGATCCTTACGGAAATGCAAGGTGGCCAGATCGGGGTGACATCGGTCAGAGGGTCAGGGAGTAAGTTCAGCTTTTACATCCAGAGCCGCAAAATCACGAACCCACCCGCACTGTCTGCGCGCATCTCCCCATTCAGGATCGAGCGCAAGACACAGACGGGACCACCGCCGTCGAATACGAGTACGACCCCACAGCTGAGTGGCAGTCGAAACTCTCCTCGCATTCCCTCCGTCCCCAACAAGGGGCCACTTTTTGACGTTCTCATCGTGGAGGACAACATCGTTAATCAAAAGGTTCTGCAGCGGCAGCTGCACAACTGCGGGAACAATACATTCGTGGCCAACCACGGCCGCGAGGCGCTGCAGACGCTGGAGAAGTCAAGGTTCTGGGCCGGAAAAGAGGAGGAAGGCGTGGATATCTCCGTCATCCTGATGGATTTAGAAATGCCTGTCATGGACGGCATGACCTGTGCGCGGAAAATTCGAGAGCTCGAGAGAGAGGGGACCATTGTGAAGCACATCCCAATCATCGCGGTAACGGCCTACGCAAGGCCTGAGCAGGTCGAAAACGCCAGGGCTGCAGGCATCGTGAGTCATCTACCCTTCAGTGCTTATGCGTTTCTTTTTGGATCACACATTAATACCTCTACAGGACGACGTCATTTCAAAACCATTTCGTATACCAGAGTTGATCCCCAAGATTGAGGAGTTGGTGGACAAGTACAAGACTCTGTCCGTGTCCAACGAAGCGTGAAGGCGTATGCTTTCGAACGACCACACTGCTGTATATCTTCCCCCTCTCTTTTTTCTTCAATCAGCCTCATAAGCATCAGCAAGCGTCGCAGTTAGTAGCATTCAGACCTCCTTTCCTTGTTCGTTTCGGGGCGAACTCAAAGCTGGTAATCATCAATGTACACTGGGATGTTTCCTAGAGATGTCTCATAAACGACACAGTTAGCGGACAGGCGAGGTAATATGGTATGAGCAAAAACGATTTAGCGAGCCAGGAATTTTTTGTTTTTGTGTTTTCCTCCCCATCAAGATCGGCCCTTGGGCCTGACGCGTTTTGGACAATGGCCAGGTCGCCGCATTCAGACGCTGGGATTCTACATGACGGTAGAGCTGCATGACATGGGCAAGATATAGGTCAAACGGGCAAACGGGCACAGTTTTCGAGTAAAGAATACGCAGATACCCTCGATGCAATAGACGGTAGGGAGTTTTTGGAAGTAAAGATCTGTAATATCAGCTTGCGAGTTGTCTCATGCATACGTTCAGTCAGCCGCCTGACAAGGCCACATCGGGCAGATCTTGCGCATCACACCACCACCAGCGGTTGAAACAGACCCCTGGCTGTCTCACCCTGAGTGGCGACAATGTAGCTTCACGGCGGACATGACATGCTTTTTTTTCCTTTGCGGCAGCGGACAACCGCGTGGTGTGGTAAGGTCGTTCAATGTGACTTACAGGGTAGGGTAAAAGTTCGGACAACGTCGGATTGATAGGACAACTTGTGTCGCTACTCAAGCACATACGACCACAGCCGCCAGACAAATCTGGATCCCGTCCGATCTCCGAGCGACAACCTGGCGAGCGCTGGATTAGTAGTTGGGTCGGTGACGACCAGCGAATACCCGGTGTTGTATGTTTTTTTTTGTTTATTTTTGCCTCTCTGCTGTCTACATGAAGTCATGTTGTTGTTTTTTGTTATCTACACGGTTATTTGCCGAGAAGCGTGTCGAGCGGCTTTGCTTCAGCGAGGGCCCGCTCACCTTGTGAGGTCATCATACAAAACACCCGGACACGTCTTCACTTCGAGAGCCAAGCAAGTCAGCACACAGCGATTGTATTAAGTATTAATAGCTCCTCCTCCACGGGTATCAAACAAGACCAGCCGATGCATTATACTAGCAACTAAGGATTGTTTCCTCGGGCTGTCGTCCCCTGCCCCTTTCTCTCCACTTTTTTTTTGTGTTGTT
>JALHBW010000107.1:159407-173693 GCA_024339985.1 Tolypocladium endophyticum
TGTGAAGAAATGCAGAACCTTCCTTCCATTCCGTACCCTCATGCGTGCGGCTGGTGGTTTTTTTGTAGTTTTCTTCAAGTCGTGACCATTTCACGCGCTGCTAGTCCTCTAGGCAGCAGCGGTGACAACGGGCGCAGCTGAAGCAACGTTCTCGGGCTTGTTCTCGACCTCAGGCTCGGCAGCCTTGGGAGCCTCCTCCTTGGCGGCCTCCTCGGTGGCGACGGCCTCCTGGGCAGGCTCCTCGGCGTGAGACTCGGTCACAGCGCCCTCAGCGGGCTTGTCCTCAGACTTCGAGGCGGATCGGCCCTTGATGGTAGCACGGAGCTTCGAGAAAGCACTCTTGCTGGGCTTCTCCTCGCCCTCAGCGGGGGCGGGGGACTTCTCGCGCTTGCCAAAGACGAAAGGGAGCGACGACTTGCGCTTCTCCTTGACGTCCTTCTTGGGCTCGCCGTTGGTAGCGGGGCTCTCGACAACCTCAACCGGGACGGTGGCCGGGTTGGAGACGTCGACAGCAAGAGGGGTCGTAGCCTCGACGGGAGGGATGACCGGAGCAGTCGCGTCGGTGGCAGTAGCATCAGCCTCTGCCGGGGCCTCAGCAGTCTCCTCAGCAGGCTTAGCAACCTCGGACTTCTTCTCCTTCTTGGCAAAGACATTTCCGAAGAAGCTGTTGCGCTTGGTGGCAGCGGGCTTCTCCTTGGGGCTCTCGGCGGTAGCCTCGGCCTCGACAGCAGGCTCGACGGCAGTCTCAACAGCAGGGGCAGCGGGAGCTGCAACGTCGACCGGGGCGGTCTCCTCAGCCGTGGGAGCGTCAGTCGCGGCAACGGGCTCGGCAGCCTCGGCGACGGCGATCTCCTCAGTCTTGGGCTCCTCCTTCTGCTCCTTCTTGCCGAAACCGAAGAACGAGGCACGCTTGCGGCTGGCAGAGCGGCGCTTAGGCTCCTCGGTCTTGGGCTCCTCCTTGACAGCCTCGGTGTTCTGGGGCACATCCTCAGCCTTGGCGGGCTCCTCGGTCTTGGTCGCCTCCTCGGCGGGCTTGTCCTCCTTGACAACGGCAGGAGCAGGCTTGAAGCTCTCGATGGTGTTCTTGTAAGCCTCAGACTCGGTGACGGCGGTGGCGAGCTCCTTGGCCTCGGCGATCTTGAGCTTCAGCTGGGCAACCCAACCGTCACGCTCGGTGGAGCTGGCAGCCTTGAAGCTGTGCTTGTTGCCCTTGGAGGTGAAGTGGAACTTGTGGGAGCCGTCGACTTCAGGCTCGGTGGCATCAGACTGCGAGGTCCTGAGTTAGCATTGCCGACTCCTTGGCATCTGTCACGGCATTCGCTGCTTACCAGGTTGATGATGCCGGTAGGGGCCTTGGCGTCGCCAAAGAAGAGAAGGCCCTTGCCAGTGTGGGAAGCCCAGGCAACGTTGCTCTGAGCCGTCTCAGCAGACTTCTCGCTCTTCTGGTAGTGAGCCAGAGACTTGGGCTCGACGGCGTCGGAGCCGAAGAAGAAGAACTCCTTGCTGGCGATCAGGTTCCTGGAGTTCCGGTTAGCTCAGGTGCAGCTTGCCGCGGCGGATATCATGATCAAACTGACTTGGGGAAGCTGGCGCCCTGAGCCTTGTGGGCCAGGTGGCCCTCCTCGACGGGCTTGACCTCATCCTTCTTGTCCTCGGCGGCGGCCTCGACGGGGGCAGCCTCGGTGGCGGGCGCAGCCTCGGCGACGGGAGCGATCTCGGTGACGGGAGCAGCCTCGGTGGCGACAGCGTCCGTGACGGCAGGGGCGGGAGCGGTCTCCTCCTTGGGGATCTCGGGGACCTCGACGGTCGTCTTCTGTTCCTCGGCCATTCTGGATATTGAAAGGGGGTATCTCAAGCTCGGGTATCACAACAAACAAAGACGAGATGGTATAGAAGAAAAAGGAAGGATCCAGAAAGGTCGAGTGGATGCAGCGAGCTGGACTGGCTTATGGTTGAGAGAAAGGAGGAAGAAGGAGGAGGGTAGCTGGCCACGGGGCGCTTGGGTACTTATTCGCCTGGCTTGGAGGGAGGAGGACGAGGAAGCAGGCGGTAAGGTAGGGTTGCACGGCAAAGGGCAGAAAGTGGGTGTGCTTTGCTGGCGCGACGGAGGGGGTGCGGCTGGGCATGGATGGATCGTGGATGGATGGATGGATAGCAGTGAAGCAGCTCACCTGGCGTTGCTTGTAAGGGCCCTGCTCGCGGTCGCGTCCGCTAACACGAGCACCTGAGGTGCCCGATCCGCCGCTGGCAGGCAGCCTCTCGCCGCTCGACGAGCACTGCTTCGTGTCCCGGTTAGCTTTGGCCACTCCACTCTTAATCAAAACCGTGATACGGGCCCCGTGCTACTCTACGCTCCCGCGGCCACGAACCACGAATACCCGCACAGCCTCGTCGGCAGCCAGCAGCAAACGCTGCGCGCGCGAGCGAGCGAGCAGGCAGGCAGGCCAGCAAGGCCGGCCGGCAAGCAAGCAGACAAGCCGTCGCGTCGCACGATAGGCGGCACGGCAGGTCGTTGCAGCGATATGGATTTCTCCGTCTGATGCTCGCAAGACACCCTCCTCCAGCCACGACGCGCACACGCCCCTCCTTAAATTATAGGTGCTCGTGGCCACCCACCAACAGGGTCTCCGGGCGCTATTACTGTCAAATCACTCTGCCCTCGTACGGCTAGTCTGCGGTTCGCGCAAGCAGCAAGCCGAGCAGCGCCGTTATCCTGAGTGAGACCTGAAGTTGAGTCTCCCGGCCAGGCCAGGGTCCCATGCGAGGCCCGTGCGGGTAGCCAAGTGGGACGAAATTGCGGATGCGCCACCACGCTGCCGACAAAAATGCTCGACCATTGTCGTGCGGCAACGGTGGCCAATGCCTCGAGAGGCATGCCGCGATTGATGCATGCTGGACGGCATATGGCCTCATCAACACCGCCGTTCGCGTCAGGCTCCCGGCCGCCAACGGAATCACAGAACGGGGAAACGCCCGGGGAGCCTCTGGCCCAGCGCATAATCAACTGCACCACACCCCCTTTGGTTGAAACACCGCCGGCGCCAGGGCGGACGACCTCGAAATAGTCCCGACGGCGATGCGAATACATGCTACGAGAGGAAACGGGTCCCTCTTGGTCGCCGCGAATGGTCGGTCGGCGGAAATTTGACTGCTTGTGTGGCTGCTCAGATCTACGGCCAGCTAATTGTATCTCGCTGCCGGCGAACGCACATGCTCCGTCGTATCATACCTCAGACGCACGCTGTGCCCGCAATATTGTCTCCTCGACCGGCGTCCCTTGATGTGGGCTCTTGGCGCAGGGGTCCTGGCTTGCAGTCCCGGCAACGAGCTGCACAAAAGTGGTCCACCGAATTTCAACCCGGCGCTTGCATGTGGATCGCCCATTTAAGTTGAATTACGAGTAGGAACAGCAAACGAGGGAAAAGAAAGAAAAAACACGATCAAGGGGCATCTCATCTGCCGCTTGTGCGAGGTCGACACCAAGCAGGCTGGCTGCATGCTCGTACAAGTACGTGATGGCGGCACAGAACCACCAGGCCGCCGCGCCTTGATAGCCACCTGGCATCTTTCTTGGCTTTGGCGTTGGTGGTGAAGCGGCAACGTCATACGCGCACCCTCCAACTCGAGTGGTGGCGGTGGTCCCACACGAGCTTGAAGCTCTGGCGTGACGGGCGAGCCGACGTCGGCTCGCGCATGGTAACGCGCAATACCACCTCAGTGAAGCAGCCAACTGGGCCGATTCCTCTCCCACTCTCAAGTACCGAAGTTGGCTTGCCAAGGCACCCATCTCGAGACCCATGCGGCGAAAGTCGCAATCGTTCTCATAAATGAGCACCTCCCCGACCTTTGCCTCTCGCGGATCCTGCCCTCGGACCCGATGCACCATGGATGCACCGCCATGCTCGTGTACTCGTACATGACGGCCAGCGAGCCGCGTTTGGGCATGAGAGGCGGCTCCTTGATTCACGGCGCCACTGTCCCAAGCTCAGTCACACCCTCGAGGCAATCCGAGAGCCTGATTGCCTGACAACCCACTCTGCCGTTGGCGAACCAAAGCCAAGCCCCCCTACTCCTACATCGCCCTCAAAGTCCATGTGACTCCTTATTACTCGTACCGACTTAGCGTCAAGGACGCCCTTTTCCCTCTACTGTTTTGTGTGACGGCTTGGAGGATGAGGCTGCCTGTGGCCGCTTGGCAGCGCGCTTCAGAGGCGCCTTGACCTTGGCAATGCTTTCTCGAAACGTCCGCGAGCCCGTCCCTCATCGGGCCTGGACAAGTCGGGGGTGCGTGGGGCATTGCAAACCCCCTTGTGCGTCAAACGAGAAGTGCACGTGTGCCGAAGGAGTCTTCCGTTCTCAGGTAAAGACCGCCAACACCGCCGACATCCAGGTTCATTCCTTGCCCGTCGTGCAGGTGCCATTTTGCTGCTTTTGGTCTTCGATGCCAACGCTTCTCCACTGAACATGCACATGACACGCCGCCCCTGGGCGCGCCGACCTGCAATAATGTCATGGGCCTTGTGATCGTCCTCAGAAGTGCCAGGCCGCCCCTCCGATGGCACAGCGCCACAGCGGCGGTCATATCGCCGATGCCTTATCATGGTCCATTCCGTGTCCGTCGTGGACGACAGCTGGCGGCCGTCCGACCCGTGGTCCACAACGCCGGTCCTCTGCGGCGAGCCATCCCTTGCCAAGTCGCGGCGGGCTTGCGGATCCATATTGCGGATACCGAGCTATCGACGAGCATAGTTTAGGGCCGCCCTGTCGTTCTACGTGTACGAGTAGTCGTACATGCGTCGCGCGTCGCACATGGCCGCACGAGTAGAGAAGGGGGAACGGCGAAGCGCCATCAAGTCTTTGCCCGCCTTTGACAAGCAAGTACGAGTCGGTACTGGATGCGGGTCGAAGTGCCCTCACTTGTTCACCGTGTATCGGAATTTCTCCGAGCTGCGCTACCACGAAGGCGCCTCTGCCGCCGTGTTTCCCATTGACAAGGCGGCCGTCGTGACTACGGAAACGCATGCTTGCACGTCAATCGACTCGCCGGAGCATCTGTACTCGTACTAGTAAGAAGTAGATTGAGAGGTTTGCGCGTTGCGCGAACAACGAGCGATTCCCTCAAGAGCTTGGCTGGTGGACGCTGGGTTCCCAGCATGGAGAAGTGATGCCCAACCCTTGTTGGTAAGCCGAGGAATCATGGTCCGGGCTTCTCCTTGTGGCTCGTCCTCGTCAATCGCAGCCAGGCTCGCGTTTGTTGAAACGTGCTGGACGTGCATTGCAAGTCCAAAATTCAACGCGCGTGCCCCAACGCCACCCTCCATTATGCAGCACCATGCTTCAGAATCCGAGGTCGCCAAGCGTCATCGTGATCGCCCGAGTCGCCCCGCCGTACGAATGCAGTCGCACAACGTCCAAGTGGGGGAAAAGGGGAGGTCATGCAAGCTCAACTCGTGTTTTGCGCTTGCAGCTTGCACTATAATGTCTTGTAATTCTGCTATCGACTGAGCTGATTTCGCATTTGGCTGGAAATCGTACTTACAAGCCATCCGTGCTTGCAACCTCTCGAAGCGAAACGGGGGTCTCTCGATTTGCTGCCAGCGACCAGCCTCCGTCCTTCTGTTCCAGAGTCGCATGGCTGTTCTCGTGGGGGAACGTAGTTTCTTGCAAGTTGGACCAGGATCGTCATTGCGTAGCCGAGGATATGGTTTCGCGCATTGCGTCGCGCCCTTTGCATTGCGTCGCGCCGACTGACTGCAAGTTGATGCACTGTGAGGCGAACCTTTCCTGAATGTGCTCGAGGCTTGCGTCTAGCAGCCCTACCTTGGTACCGCCACGTGCATGGAGCACTATATACAGGTACGCCGGGCGAACGCCTTGCAGCTTTGGCACAGGTGTACGAGACGTCGATAATTGTTACCACGCCTGCTTCCGGGTCCCCTCACATCGCGAGACTCATCGTCATGAATGGACGGGATCATAAGTCGTCGCCCTGCGTTGCCTCTCCATGCCCATGGCCCCTTCAAAGGGAATGGGCCGCATATCCATCGCTGGCTCTCGAGCGAGGATCTGGAATTGCCCACCGCCTTTCGCGGCTCCCGATCTCTTCCGCCAGCAGCTGTCGGACCTTGGTAGACGGGCATGATAAGCGGGCATCGCCAGCATGAACCCTGTCCAAGCTAATGCGACTGCACGTACTTTGTCATTGCCCGCGCTTGCATGATTGTCAGTAGGCTTGCATTTCTGGGTTGCATTTCTTGTTGCGAGCTCCGCTGCGAGGCCAGACGAGAAGCCCGTCCGTTGGTACCGAAGTAAGTGTTATCTGTCACTTCTGATAGCATACTGAGAAGCTTGTTCTTCTGCCGAAAGCATCTGCACTCATTCAGCAATCTCTTGTATATACCAGACGCTTTCTCACCATGTCATGGGCATCAGAGGGACCAAGCCGACCGCTTCAAGGCCTGGTATTTCTCTGCCGCCCGTCACTACTCTCTTGCTTGGACGACTTTAAAGGTTCGATTCAGTAGCTATCTTACCAACTTCGGGACTCATACGAGCATTGGGCCTTACAATTTTGAACATCTTTACAAAACGCATGTGCCCGGCTGTTGTACGTCTCCAACCCAGGAGTTGCCACGAGGGATATAAACTGAAGACACTGCCACCTCAACTAGTATTATGACGGCGCCACACTGGTGGTGAAAAGAAAAGTTCCGCCATGAGTTGACGGACTGTGCTTACGCTGCTTGGGCATGAAGACGTGTCGTTCCCTTCAGGTCCTAAAATCTGAACTTGGACTCGAACAAAATGGATTTTTTCTTCTTTCCTCTGTAGTAAAAGCAACAGTGGTTCTTCGTCAAGCGAAAGACTGACACTTGACGATAAACCGAGAAATGCGAATCGATCTTTATCGGAGATCATGAGGCAGCATCATATGTGTCCCTCCGCAGACCGAAGAATCACTAGGGAGTTTCACTCGATCTCGTTGCTACAGAAGCTGGGTTTCCGAATGAGTGTGCTTTCTTTGGGCTGTTGTCTCCTCTGGATCAGCCACAGGCTCCGTTTTTCGGTTGTTCGGTAAGTATGCTGGCCCTCGCCGCCGTGGTGTCTAGGCGTAAAACTCCAACACCTCTCCACTGTTCCTTCGTAGCTTCTCCGAGTGCTTTGCTGCGTACATTGTTCCTTTCGTAGTTCTTTTAAGTGTTCTGCTGCATATCTAGTCCTTGCGAATCCTTCACACAAGTGCTCTCACATCGTGTGCTCTCACATCGTGTGCTCTCACATCGCGTGGACCGCGACCAGTCTTCTCCTCTCAACACCGTCGCCAATACTTAGCCTGCTCGTAGCTGTGGGCATCCATTCAATCTGTTGCTCTGCCAGAGCCCTCATCTCCTTCTTTCACTTCTCGGCGCCCTCATACGTGGAGTTTGATCTCCCAACACCTTCGAATCTTTACACAGCATCACAAAGGGCACAAGCATACATCTTTTGGCCCTTGCTTAACAAAGATTTCCAAAGAGGTCCACCAAAGACTCAGGCTGTCCTTTACGAGCTGGATGCCTTCAGATCCTTGAGGCCATCTGACATATGTGTTGAGCCTCTTTACCGGTACGCTATTGGGCCAACAATCTTCAAGACCCTTTCCGTGCCAGAGCGGCGCCTGTTTCTAATGAGACCCTGAGATTCGACCCGTGTGTCCAGGTTGGCAATCGTTCCATCCACAAGCTGGCCTCACTTGATCGACACTTCAACTCTCGTCGTCACACAATACCATCTAACTGCGAGAGGTGAGATACAGCTCTCATCAAATCGTTACAAGAAAGATACGAGAGTATACAATCGCTTCTCATTTGAGTTGCGCGAGCAAGTGTGGCATCGAACGGGTTGGCCAGTGCGCGAAGCACTGGCGAGACCTTTCAATCCACATACATCAGGCCTTGAAGCTCTGAATTCACAAGCCAGAGACTTCAATACCAGCTTTTGAGAGCGTCTTCCAGGTCAGTCCCACATTTCAGACTCGACTTCATTCAATGAGGAATCCACGAGCCCGCCATTGCCCTGAGTAACCTGCATCGCACTTGCTACGCGGCTTGAGGTTATCTGTCGTTGCGCAAGCCCCCTCCATCCCTTAGGTTACCACTAGGAGAATTAAGTCGTGGCTAGCCATTCCCTCATTTCTTCTATCATCCATAGTTTCCCCTATTAGCCACTGCTCTGGCGATTTGTCTCTCCTTCTTCATCTGCATCACACCCAGTACTTCATCGACAGCACGACCAGACCTCCTGAAAGTCTGCCTGGTCAAAAACATCAAGACAGAAGCTTTCTAGCACTCTCCTATCCTGAATATGTCGAAGAAAAAGCCCCAGTCGAAAGCAGAGGCTAATGGCGCTGCTCCCAAGATCTCTACTAAAGGCCGCGGGCCTGGCCATGCGACCGGCGCAGCGCCTTCTCCGAAGACCACCGAGAAACAGATCACGCAGAAATTGAATTTGAACAAGAAAAACGGCCGCAAATCTAGAAAAGCCCCGAAGTGTACGGCAGAGACCGCCAGGATGACGGCACAGACCCAATCCACGGCGCGCGATCAGGGTGAGTGCAGTATCGGCGGCTACCCACATCACCACATCTGACCAACTGTAGTGATCGAGAAGTACAACATGGACTTGTCTAAGAAGAGGCTTGAGGAGCGTGGCTTCCACCCTGCTGTGACGTCCAAGACCCGGGATGAAGTACTGGCCGATTGGGCGGCGACTCTCCGCAAGTACACAAGCCGAATAATATGCCCGTCTCTGCCAGGAGATGATGACTTCCAAGGGATCGTCGTTTCACAGCCGCGAAAGTTGACTAGGGTACGCTTAATACTGTTCGGAACTTTGACAGGCATGCTCACACAATATAGGCATTGCTTGTTCTTCGATACGATTCCATCCAAGCTTGCTCTGCTGCAGACGGAGAGAATGCTGCTTACGAGAAAAATCTTGCTTTCATACTCAACGCTGTAGATATTGGAGGACAGATCGCTCAGCATGTTTTTGCGGATGGATACAATGTCGTCCGCAACGCTGCACTCACATCGACGCAATCGTGGTCTGCAATAATGCTGAGCGTGGTAAGTCGCGTCGTCCCTTGATCTTGCAGAACGTATAGAAATTAACAATTGAAACAGAAAATATGGGACTTTTTCGCCGGTGACTTCTACGTCAATGGGCCGGGCCGGGTCTTCAATGTCGTGGCGCCGGAGTACACGATCGAGGACTTTCAACGCGGCCAGACATGGGACCCGTGTAAGTTTCATTGCGCAAATTCCCGAGAGAGTTGGGTTGCGGACGCACAAAATTTGGAGACGGAGATTTTTGTCTCCATTGGTAACTTACACCGCCGTCTCAGCAAACGGCGGAAGAGCCGGCCTGGCCTCGCTCCGGTGACCGATGAGCTCATTGCGTGTACTCGGCACTTGAAAGACATCAAGAGCGTTGGTGGTTCGAATCAGTTCATTTCAGGTCTTCCAGGCCAAATATTCGATCCCTCAACGTATTTTGTCGTCACTCGCCTGCGACTCCTGAGTACTCTCCCGACCTTTCTCAATCATCATATAATGGAGGCTAACTTATTACAGTGAGGAAGATCTTCGAACAGCGGTCTGGCATCAAGGTGCTGTACTTTCAGAAGACGCCGCATTTAGACCGCCGCATGCTCGCCATCATCCTGAGAGCATGTCCACAGCTTCAGATGGTTGGTATTTATAATTGTCCCTTGATTCATTTTGGGGATATCATATGCCTCCTGGACCTCATCCATGAGATCAACAGAAAGAGACGAGAGCAATACCTTCCAGTCATCAATGCATTGGACTTTTTTCCGCGGTATCACGAAAGACCGGTATTCCAGCATCCCCAGGCGCAGATCTACGGATTGACTCGGGGCCCGCAGAAACTGGACATTGTTCAGCGCGGCTTCTTCTGCATTGTGTTGAAAGCTTTTATGAAGGCCAAAAGAATGAACTTGGAGCTCCTTTTCTCCGAAGGGAACGCATTTTGCGACTTCCTCTTCAAAGTCCCCAATTATTCGCTTGCGGTGCCTTCCTTTCTGGACGCCATGTACCGGTTGGTGGACTTGGAGAGCAAGAAGAGAAGACGAACGCACAACGAACACAAACAGCTGGTATATGACCTACTAAAGCCAGTCCGAATCGACCTGGAGACAGATATCGGCCGTGACTGGCCCCACTGGTACACCAACATCATGGGAAAACATCTCGTCTTTTGTTCTTCGTGCGGTTATGAGATGCTAGAAGAGTTCTTTACCGCAGATTCTCGGATCTCACAACCCCACATGCGAGTCTGTGCTGGCTGCATGCTTCAGTTTAAGTTGGACGATGAAGAAGACCATCTCAAGAAGAAGAAAACGGCAAGTATCACGATTCTGTTCCCTGAGTGGGATGGAAAGTCTTTCAACCAAGATGCGCCCCTCGCCGCCGCGGCGCGTGGCATAATTAACTTGAAAACGACAGTATGGAAGCGAGATGATCCTCCACCCCTTGTAGCGACCCATCACGGCGACGTGTTCCAGCCTTCGTTTGAACGGGCCTTGGTTCGCGACAATAAGATACACTTTGACTCTCTCCAAAATCTCCCACTACTGGCAGATCTCGTTGACGATTCTAAGACTGCGAAACTTTGGAGAACAGTACGCCATCAGAGCAGCAACATCGACATGTATTCCCGGCTCGTCCGACGGGTCCGAGAGGAAAGACAGAACGTCAGCGGCGATCCCCGACCTGTTGAACGCAATGGATTCAATGGAGGCACACCATACCGCGTTGAGGTGCGACAACCTTTTGGAACGCTGCAGGGCTACAGATTGAGTCGCAGTTTCTCGAACATAATTGACCTCGAAACCATGGTCTACAACAACGGTTGGCTGTGAAGCTGCCAACTCTGAGTGAGGGCTTTCAACCTTGCGAGGTAGAGAGAAAGCGCCAATTGCCAGGCGCTGACGTGACAATTACCGGAGACGGGAAGAACGCGAAAGATTTGGCGAAAAATAATATTGAGTGGACGCAAATCGAGACAAGACCACCGCAACTTGTCTTGTTTGATCAAACAGCAACGGTCAAGATCCTTTGGGCACCATGCGCTGAAAGAAGAGCAAAAGTAACGGATGTGAGACGTTTGCGTCGAGAAGGACAACATCAGTCTGTGAGTACTGGTCCGTCGGATGACTGCGAGATGGAGGGCATCAGAAGGGACTGAGGATTGGTTGATGGATGCTAATCTTGACTGCTCGGATGGGGGAAAAGTGTGCTGGACTCTGGCTCAAAGACGAAATTGATGCTGAGCTGAATGCCGGCATGTGTCCTTAGAGCTTTACAAAAAATAAAACCTGATTTCCGCCTGCTTGTGTAGTCCCTAACTTTGGGCTTGTAGTGATGGCTGCCGAGTTCGCAGTGGTTGGAAATGGCTGCTCACGTGACCTCCAAACAAATGGGATCATGGGCAAATCGACTGCGCAGGCGGACTTTCGACCTTGCCAGTCGAGACAGACCACAACCACCCACAATGGCTTCCCTAATACGCACATTCTCGCTCCCTGCGAGGATGCTCGGCTCCCGAAAATCCATCGGAGCATTCGCTGGCATAAGCTCAGGCTCAGCGACGAGCTGGGTGCCATCGGTCTTCGGCACCAAGGCGAGCGGCTGGCTGGCGCCCGTCACGACGACGCTTGGCGGGGCCTCGATGCAACAGACAAGGGGAATGAAGGTTCACAGCTCGGTCAAGAAGAGATGCGAGCATTGCAAGGTCAGTGTGCGCCCGGAGCGGCCGCGGCTCGATGGTTGAGGAGTGAAGGGGGGCAGCTGTACTAACTCGACACACAGGTCGTCCGACGGAAAGCGGGTAAACGACACGTCGGATACTTGTACATCATCTGCAAGTCGAACCCAAGACACAAGCAGCGGCAGTCATAAAGGACCCTGAAAGTCCGGCGAGAACGGCAATACCTCGATTGGGGTCTGTACATTACTGGGCGCAATCGCGAGCGACGGAGCAAGACATCCAAACGGGATAGACGGGACGAGATGACACGAGACGAGCGTCATTCATGGATTTAGATTCAAGATGAGCCATATTGAAGAGTCCATCGCATGCCTCAAGAGGTGGCAGGGCGGCGGAGGTCATGGGAGGAGGCCCGTGATGATGTACAATTAGAGGACTACGTTACATACCCCCGATATACCTCTCCATGCTCTCCCATTCGGTCTTGCCCGTCGACAAGAGATAACGAACATGAGTCTTTGGTACTATGCAATCAGTGATTCATGCCCAATGGCCGCATTCATGTCTTTCTGGGTCTGGTGCTCACCATGTCTTTCACGTTACGATGGCGCTCAAATTCGTCGCGGACATGCTTGCGCGTCTCGGCCTTGGTGCGCGCATCGCTAATGTGCTTTGTGCCGCGCAGGATAGTCCGGTAGAAGGAGAGGACTCGGCCGCGTTGTATAAACTGGCATCCATTTAGCGACACATACTGCAAGGAAGGTCTTATATGCACTAGGCGTACTTGGTCGAGGCTCACGGCCCCTTCGAGACGGCGTTTCGTGGCATAGCCACGACCGAGGATGCGCACCAGGCGCGCTCCGAGTGTCATAAGAGCTGCCTCATCAGGGGTTTCCTCTTCGGCTCATCGCAGAATGAAGAGCACGGAGCATGTTGGGTCGAGCTCAAGGTGACGAAATCTCAAAAGCTCGGGCTTCGCTCGGGGGAACCTCGGGTAAGAGGCGCGTCCTGACCTGAGCGACGCGTATAATCCATAGCCTACAATGAGGCTTCCTTCCCGTCCATTTCGACGCTACTCCTCGTGCGTATCCCTCTGGAGAAATTTACGGACGCTTCCAAAATGGCCGGCTCGGTGGGGAAAGAGAACAGCCGTGATCAGAGCGCGGATGGAGAGCCCGCCTCGAAGAGACGCAAGGCTGACAATCCCATCGAAGCGGCCAACCTGAAGCCCAATGAGGTTTTCTTGAAGGAATACATTCGGCCGAGGTGAGACTTTTACATCACCAAAGGGAATTTATGCCCTGTCGGGCTGTTCTGACACGACGTCATGCCAGTGAAAGCTGGCCAGATTGGGTCCATCCCAAGACCGGCGTCAAGTACACGCTGAGCCTGGCGCAGCCGGCCGACCTCGCGGCCGAGGAGCTGGACGCCTGCTTCGAGTTGATAGACGAGACCAGCGGCGACGACTACCGCAACTCGTCGATCGGGTGGCACCCGGCCATGAAGAGAAAGGAGATGCGGTCGGCCGACCTGCGCTACGTGCTCGTCAAGGACGGCGAGGGCACCATCAAGGGCTTCACGTCGATGATGCCGACCTTTGAGAACGGCGAGCCGGTGGTGTACTGCTACGAGGTTCACCTCAAGCCAGACGTCCAGGGGTGCGTTGTCCGCGATCTCCAACCTGTCAGCCCTAGCCATGCGACAACCACCAGTCTGACCACAGGGACATTTCAGGACCGGCCTCGGAAAGCAGCTCATCGAATACCTCGCGTCGGTCGCGGAACACGTGCCGTCGGTGGCCAAGGTGATGCTAACATGCTTCTCGTCCAACGCGCGGGCGCGTGCCTTTTACGAAGGCCTCGGCTTCGCCGTGGACGCATTCTCCCCTCGCAAAAGGAGGCTGAGGGGCGGCAGGGTTGTGGTCCCCGATTATGTTATACTGAGCCGCGCGACGTGCCGCGCCAGGGGTGCATGATACTGCAATTTCGTCAGCGTGAGCGCGGCGATGGCCGTTTTCGTGCGACATTGAGCCCCCGCAACCACCACCACGGCACCGAGTGCTCCAGGTATTGCATCCATCGGGATCAAACCCGCACCGGGAAAATGGAAGTACTCCTAATTGATGATGACGTCTTGCAATGGCACGTCGAAACGGCAGCAAATGCAGCCCGATAAGTGTCGTGCAGCGGGCAGAACCACCAGACCACATCCGGCGCACACACCTCGACTGTTGGTTTTAGCTTCGCCCTACGCAACGCTATCCTCTCAGCTCGCACTGCGCCATAAGCATTTGGCCCCCCTGCCATGCTCGTTTAGGCGTATCCGAGGTGCCGAGCCGCTACCCTGGCCTTGTTATTAGGCTCGTTGGCTGAAGATCCCAGTGTCGAGTCACAGGGCAGAGACAAGGTTGGATTGATGTGGACCTTTTTTTTTTTGGCCCGCAAACCGCTCGCATCCAACGCACTGACTCGGGCGGGTCGCCTTTGGGTGAAGGATAAGGCGATGATAAATGAG